>QOVD01000473.1:9041-37373 GCA_003521225.1 Tuber microsphaerosporum | reverse complement strand
GTGTGATTCGGATGGAGGTGTCCAGATATGGTATCATAGGGCCGATTCGTTGTCTTGTCTTCCTAGGCAACAGTGGTGATCTTATGATAAGTTAGTCGCCTGAGGGAGGCACAGGACTCGCAGTTATCGGTGCTTGTACCCGAAGAAGGCAGGGATTCGTAAAAAAATAAAAAAAATACTCAGGGCTGGAGAGGAGAGTGGTTGGGGCGGGTTACACGGCGCGCTTGCCAGTGCTTGCTTGGTTTGAAGGTTGGGGTTTTACTGCTGGTAGCGTGCTGGTACTAGTACTTGTATCATAGATTCCTGCTATTGTAAAGGCGTCGGTGGCGGTGGGGTACGGTATGGTAGGCTAGAGTTCTGGGGTTGGTTTGTTGAGATGAGTGGAAGGAAGGAAGGAAGGAAGGAAGGGCAAATAGTTTATTGTAGCTGTGTGGAGGGGGTAGTAATAGCGGTACAGTACCAGTACCGTAGGGTACAGTATTCTCTAAGCAATATTTTTAACCCTCTTCGGCATAATATACTTTATCCTGTCTACCCTCGCTCGCTCAACTATAGCGTAGAGTTTGGGCAGATCACAGTGTATCAAAACGTATCCCTTCCGCTCATCGAGCCTTGAAGATGGTCCTGAGAAATGTACAGTGTCTTACACTTGCTGATCGAACACCTGTGTTTGTTAATTCTCAGTCGCTTATTAAGCAGGCCAGCACCTTCCTAATTGAGTTCGGTTATCTTACATCGCGATGATCGACGATGTTTATTACCGTATCAAGCATGTTGCTACCAAGATAGTACAAGTACTTGATAGAGTTAGCCTCGGTTGTATTGATTTGGCAACTCCCCATATTACGCAAAAAAATGAAAATCTTTGGACCATCCTAGCACTGCAGGAAGTCAATATTTCTTTCTTTCTTTCTTTAAACCCCTCTGCGATTCTTTAGACAATCATCAGATAAAGACTTTTATATGATAGAAGCTTTGAGCTTATGGGTTGTTGTTGAAGTTGGTCATAGGGTATTTGGGGCAGGAGGAGGGAGGGAGGGGAGGGGTTCATTGGGCATTGACCGGAACCCATTGTCTACTGCATCCTACTGAGCCGCATACCGGTAGCAGAACCTTTTGCTCGCGCAAGTGCTTAGGTAAAAAGCTCGGCAGGGCGAATCGAAAATCGCAGTTGCCCTGTTGCGCGAAGGATTTCCTATCGCTGCGGTCGGTAGCTTTTTAATGTGGGAATCTAGATTAGGGTGAGTCACTGTTGGTGGGAAGAAGGGTGAGAGATGGCTGTATGATAGAATACCGCAGTACCGGTAGTAGTAGTAGTGGTGGTGGTGGTGGTGGTGGTAGTGTTGGTACTCGAGGTGGGGCATGAAAGTATGTTGAGTAGGTTTATTACAGCTGAGGCTGAAGTTTTGCACTTATCATGCTGCTGTACGGTACTTGTACTGTAGGGCAGAATGGAATGCTGGGGGTTTTTTTTGTTTTTGTTTGTTTTTTTACGCGTGAGGGTAAGAAATTTGGGTTGTGCTATTATACGAATGCGATGTTGTCGTATGCGTGCCCACTGAATGGACTACGAGAGGTGTTAATATCGGTACGTACCGTAAAAACTCTTGAAATTCGCTATCTCAGGCAGCCCTGCAATCAGCCGATCAGCCCACGATAGGTTTAGTATGACAAGTTAACAGAATTGCGAATACCAGTTAACGAGATCCAACAGGTCCAGTAGGCCGATCTTATACCGTGTTGAGAAAACGCTAATCCTTCTCAGGCGCTGTTGACTCAAAATCCGGAGATTACAGTTGCTGCCGGAGATAGCGAATTTCAAGAGTCCCTACGGCACTGCATACGAATATTGGCAGAGCTAAAAAAGCTTCTGATGAGAGTGGGAAACATTTTTTTGTTTTTTACCTTCAAATGATAGGATTTTTCTCTCTCTCACTCCATCATTTTTAGTACCACATTATCGAAGTAGAAGTTCCTCCTGAAATTTGGCCTTCAAGGAGAACGAAAGCACAAGTGTGTAGCACTCGTATGATACTGGTTCGGCGAGCCGGCACATTGAAAAACAAACGCCAAGGCTCCGGGCCTCCAGTGGGACCCTCGCTCGTGTCATCGTGTGATAATGCTTTCCAAGCCTCTCTGCCCAAACTTACCGTAGGGACCCTACCGTACCGTCATGTGGGCAATGTAAGGTTCAGGGGCTAGGAATAATGGCTTTGTTAGACTAACTCCTATGCTCCACTCCAGCCACAGGGAGGCCCTTACTTGTCGGGGCGGGAGGATTGCGCCAAGGTCTACAGGGGTAAGTTGAACCAAAACCGGAAATGTTAATGCAGTTTCTGAGACAGATGTTAGTAAGCAGCTCTTTTGCCAATAATATTATGGTAAATTTCGCGGATGGATGTATGGACCTTAGACCATACAGAAGTACATTTATGCTGGTGTCACAGGCTCCATATCTGCTTAGTCATCTATGTCTCAAACCTCGACAGGGGCAGCACAAGATTTCCAGTGTCCCCCCTGGTCCAGGAGACAATTCCGGCCACTAGAATCAACCCTCAGGCAACCAAATATTTCCCAATTTTTTCGACCAACAATAACGACGACATCACATGCTATTATTTTGCTTATTCCTTCTTGATGGTTCATCCTGGGTTATGCGAAAACTACATCTTAAAGTTAGGGCAAAATTTGGTGGACTTGGTTGGGCTGTTCGCGCTTGTATGGGGGAAAAAAAGTTTTCGGCCAAGCAATTTGAAATCTATCGCGTATTCGAGTAAACTAGTTTGATCACCTACTATATTAGGACTAGTGCGCCGGGACTGGGGTCGCACTGGAGGTTAATTCTAAGGGGCAGGCAGGAGCTTTACCGGCACTATTGTACCTTGGCCTAAGGTAAATGAACCTGAGACACCAACCCGCCCCACCGAGAACGGGGCGAAACAAGAGAGTCGAAAATGTGGATAAACGAGATAAAATAATCCTGAAAAATGAAAATAAGTTCAAATGCCGAGAGAGGACAAATTCGGTAAAAACTTATGTGGTATCAGTGCGAGAAACCACTTTTACTGGACCAAATAGGTTTACCATAGGATGTTAACGGGATAACGGGAACCAGTTGATGAACGATAACGTCCGGAACACACTGTTTCCTTCCTCTGCTTGCGAAGATTAGAGTCCTCCAGGAGACGGCGGATCCCTTGGGCTGTCTGGGACGGTCGAATTCGTCGCTAACTCAACGCTAAGCCTGTCCTGTGATTTGCTGAAATACCCTGACTCGCCAAGAGTGCTGAGTCATTCAGGCACTTCAAAAGCGTGAGATCCAATTTTTCTGACCGGGTTCGGCTAACCAGTGTCGAAAATGGTCTTAGCGTTCCTGGCGACGAATTTGACTTTTTCAGACGGCCCACGGATGGGTGACCGGGAGAAGCTTTTGTACCGTGCAAGACAGGGATTATTTTGCAAGTTAACCTGAATTAACTATTCAACAACATTTTATCGCCGCGTACTTGTACTTGTACTTCCAAATACCGTATGCCTCCTTCTCGTTTACCAGTACTACAAACGGTAAAATTCCTAGCAGGGCAAGAGCGCTGAGTTGGAGCGAGCTTTGTGCCCTGCTCCAGCATCTTCCTTCTCTCTCGTTGAAAAAACCCTAAGCCTTGCAAGCGCCTAGCGGTACCCTGCTTGCCCTCCCACCCTTCCGGTCAAAGAATCTAATAAAGGTTTTTCTAGGTAGGCGAGCAGGCAATGGTTTTATCCATAGAACGGATGCGATGCGCTTCATTAAATTTTGTGGGCGGCCTGGTTGGGCTGTGCGCTGCGGGCTTGCGCTTGATTTTTGGTCTTATCTTTGGTGTGGATGAGCGTAGCACAGGCTCCAGAGAGAATTTAATGGGAGTTAATTTGGGCCTTTTTTTAAAAAAAAAAAAAACATAAAGTGAAAACGTTATGTTTGGGCCCGATCGAAATGTCGTGTGTGTGCGGAAGTGTCCACGAGTAAGCTGGGTCCTAACTCTGCTGCGCGTTACTTCCCGCATGAGGGATGGGTTGGACTTTTCTTGCCTCCACATTTTTTGTCCCCTTCATCTATCCAGAAGCTTTGATCGCAGCACCCGATTCGGTCAATTGGCCTTTTACTAACTGGCTGGAAAGAAAAAACTCCGGGGCGGTCTGGGGATTTTCTCATCCTTTTTTTCTTAATAGCTTGCTGTCGTGCGAAGTGATTGGTCTTTTGAGAGGAGGCTCTGCGGAAGGAACCGAATCAGTGGGGAAAATGGCACCTAGCAGGGACTGATCATCTCCGGTTTAGGTCATGTGTGGAACTGTTATGGAATAGCGCTGAATTGATTATTACTGGGGCAATAGGGTTTCTGGATTGAGGTGGATAAGACGGCGGCGGCTCGTTCCTCCCCTGTCAGAGAGTTTGTGATCTGGGGTCCCCTTGTGCGATACGAGTACTGGTAAAGAGGAAAGGGGAGGGTGTGAGAGCTTCGAGCAGAGCAGCGCCCAGGACTAATTGTACTGTGAGTCTGGCCATTGTGAGGTTTTGGTCGCGAGCAAGGTAGATGCCGTGCTGCTATATTCGCAAACCCACACACACCATTCTCACACTCTCTCTTCCAGACCCCCCCGGCTTCCCCGGCGATTGTCGGCAGAATTTCCAACCTGCGACTTTCAAGCGGCCAGCCTCCCCATTTGCCCTCCTCCGGATCGAGGTGTCTAGCTACGGCCATCTCAGTTTAGAATTACTTTCCTGTTGTCTCCCATCCTGCCCTTCCTTTTCACCCTTCTGTCTTCTTTCCTCCCTCTCTCCTTCCTTCCTTCCTTCCTTTCTTTCTTCCATCCCATCACATCTAACCTCCTCACTCAATCACTCACTCCTCAACCTTACGCTACTATTCCCACTCTTCTCCCACCTTTGACAAACATTTATCCTCACCCTCATACCCTCACTTATTCAGGCAAACCAACGATCAAGCAAAAAAAGAGATGCAAGCCACTACCCCCCAAGCCTTTAACCAATTCCTGGCACACAAGTCTGCCGCCTCGTATCCCAAAAGGCACCTTTACACTGGATTTGCTTGCGGGATCGCTGATCCCGACTGGGAATACATCGATAGAGAATACAGCAACGCATGCCATGAAACAGGCACGGCCTACAAGTTTGCATCCGAAGAAAACCCTATGCAACTCCGTAACGACACAGGAGGCATGGACGACGATGACGAGTTCACTGATGAGGATGAAGGCGTCGATGTCGTCTGCCCGTACCAACAGTACATGAACAAGGCTGCCACCATCGTCTCGGAAGAGGAGATGAGCGATGTGCCCGAGTGCGAAATGTCTTCTTCCCACGAGGGGTCTGTCATGGACGACGATGTTCTCGACAGAATGGACGCTGCCGTTAACAGCGGCTTTGGTACTGGTGCTTTTTCTCATTGTCCCGTCGTCTTTCGGCCAGACGGTGGCGACGAGGTCATGGAGATGGAAATGGGAATGCAGATGGACGATATTTCCGTCGACAGCTCGAAGAAGAGGAAACGCTGGGCAGACGACGACGACAATGTGCAGCAACATGTTCAGCAGCTACAGTATCCCACACGGACTGAGTTTGCAGGTTCTCCTTGGGGCGCATTCCAACAGAGCAGCGCCAAAAGGGTAAGAGTCCACACTTAAAAGATGGGATCAAACGCCCAAATTAAAATAAAGCACTTTTTTTTATCCCCTCCCCCCTCCTCTCCCCTTCAGGTAAGTAATGGGGTGATTGCGTGGAATAATCTCACAGACTCTAGGTTTTTTTTTTTTTTTTTTACTGCATTTCCTTATTGTATTCTTTGGGCTCAGGAACTGGTTAACCGGATAACTACTGGGGATAGAGAACCAGCATTTCTCAATTCTTGTTTCTTCCAGCTCTTGGTTTTTCCACCCATTCGAAGAGTTTTTTCTTTTCCTACTTTTTATATCTTCTCCTTTCATTTTTATCAAGATTTGGTCTTCCCTATTTTCCCTCTTTTTCCCCTCCCGTTCTCCCTGTTCCCCCTCCGCACCACCCTCCTCGTCCTCCTCGTCCTCCTCCCTCTCCACCCACCACCACCCCGTAATGTCCTGTACTCTTTCTTATTACTATTTCATCATCTCCGATTTTGGGTATGGGTCTGAGTTTTTTCAACGGAAGGTTTTCTTTATCTCACTCATCAGGGGAACGGTTTCTTTTTGGGAAAATATCTCTGAAACAGAGAAAGGAGGGAGAAAAAAGGGAAAGGACCATTTGTACATTATTTTGCGAGATCATATTTAAAAAAGCCCGCCAAGTTTACAAATGAAACGAATATTAAGCAGTGCGCAATCGATCACATACTGGTGCATAATTCGTCGTGAGTGCAGGGTTACAGCATCGAAAGGGGCTCTTCGTTATGAAGGCCAACCATCCACCAAGCAAGCAAACAAGGAATCCAACCTCAGGCTCCGGCAGTGGAAAGCGATAGAGAGCGCAAGCGATAAGGTCCCGTGTTTTACCTTCCTCCCCTCTCCTCAGCTAGTGACCAGGATTGCCGCAGTTATTTTTCAGACAAATCCGTTTCTACAGTAAACTACGGTAACATTTCACATCACCCTCCAACAGCGGTATGGATAAATTGTTCAATTTTCTACATATCTTTTTCCACCCGCGGAGAATTGTGATGCCGGTATGTTCTACTGCCATTTTTGGCGAGTGTAGTTGAGAACGACCCTACTGGCTCAAGAGTTGATGGGTGGAGGGTTTATTGAATGGTAGGCCATTAGCTCCGCAGATTGTGGTTGGCCGGGTGATTGGTGTGTTTGGGCTGGGAGCCGGGGGGAAGTTAGGTTCGGCTACCGTGGTTCATGAGCGGGTAGGGTTTGGGGTTTAGGGCTGGTGGTTTGGATAGGTTCATTGGTGCATTATGCTGGGGCACTTGAGATGAATGGGAGGTAGGAGCGGCAGGGCCCTGCGGCAGTGAGGGAGAGTTAGGTAGCTTCGGGAAGGGTTTGGAGGGGGTTTTGTTCTGTTTGGTGTATTTTCGAAATGGGGCACGGTAGGTTTTTAGTGAAAGGTTTGAAGGTTGAGCCGGCAAGCTCCGTTGCAAAAAACGTCATCTATCACCAAACATTTTCACACTCGGAACAAATGCTGCGCACACACAAACCGACAACTTCAGACATAACTCTTACCCACGAAGAACACATTTCGTCTCTCCCTCCCTTCATCTCATCCGGAAGATGATATTAGCAAAGACAATAACCCCGCGCCTTCTCCCCCCTCTTCGCCTCCTCCTCCGAACCTTCACAACCAAACACCCACCACCCCACTACTACACCCTCTTCCCGCACACCCTCCCCTCGGGCCCACCACCCTCGGGCCCATTCATCCTCTCCCCGACCACCTTAAAATCACTCCGCCGCGAATTCCTCAAATCCCAGCGATCCGTGCATCCAGACCTAACGCAAGACCCATCACTAAAAATGGCCGCGCAGAACACAAGCGCTTACTTGAACACCGCGTACAGGACGCTGGGAGACCCGTTGCTACGCGCGCAGTACCTGCTGCGGATGCGCGGGGTGGAGGTGGAAGATGAGGCCGGGAGTGTGGAGGATATGGTGCTGCTGGGGGAGGTCATGGAGGCTATGGAGGAGGTGGACGAGATCGAGAATAACGACCGGGGAGGTGAGAAGTGGGAGAGGGCGTGGGGGGTTAATGAGAGGAGGATTCAGGAGGAGATTAGCGGGTTGGAGGAGGCTTTTAGAAGGGATGATTTGGAGAAGGCTAAGGTGGGGTGTGTTAGGTTGAGGTATTGGGGGAATGTTAAGAAGAGATTGGAGGATGCTGAGGAGAGGGGGGAAGCGGGTGAGAGCAAGGGGTGAATAGATGGATAGATGGATAGATGGGGGTTTGAAGAATGGGGAGGGATGGGATACCAAAAGTTTTTTGATTTGCTGTACCTTGTGGTGCTGCCTGGGGGGTTAGAATGCGGAGGGAGACAGCGAGGGGGAGGGACTCTTATGACCGCACCCTACATCCCGCTAAAAAACTTGTCTATATTGTATGGATATAACGATAATAACTGCACAGTACGGTGCGGTACCATGTGCCCTCTGATAGAAACTTCGGGGCTATTTGTTATGACATGTTTGGACTTTCAAACCATTGTTTGGATCACTTATGTAATCCATTTAAGGGCTCTGATTGGTTCAAATAGATTACATAAGTGCCCCAAACCATAGTTTGAAGCCCCTTCATCGCTCTCAAGCACACGCTTCACTCTATCTACTTATTATAATATCAATACCAATATCAAACTCAAAAATCCACACCCACAGACAAACCCTCCTTATCACCAATCCACCTCCCTCGCTTCCTCCCCGCCTGCACTTTCTACAGTTTCCTATAACACCCCTCCACCCTATCACCAAACCTCACTCGTGCCTTGGCAAATCTGCAAACCCCCATCCCATCCCTTCCTTACCGCCCGACCTTCTTCTCTCTCTCTCTCTCTCTCTTACTCATGCCTCACTCAGCCACTACCCAGCTAGCAGCCCTAAAAAAGTGCTAACTAAAATTGCCGTATGATATTATCATACAAGTAATACAAATACTTGGCGGTTGTGACCATCTTTTTTTTTTCTCTTTCTTTCTTTCTTTCAACCTCTTCCGGGTGCTTTTCCAACTACCATCCCGATTCGGTTAGGGTGTCGGCGGCACGGGGTGAGACGTCAAAATGGATGTTACTGTGGCGTTTTTTTTTTATAATATTTATTCTTATCTTGGAAGTGATCGTACGAGTAAAGTACGGTACAGTTACCGAGCGGTACTTGTAGAGGAGGGGGGTGTTGTGTCCGGTTCATGCGTACGGTATTATTTTTGAATGAATGAAGTTGGGATATTTTTTGTGGAGTTTGGTGGTGATGGTAGGTACGCATATAAGTTACCGGTACTGTGCGGGACTAGAGCTTGTGGGATGTTATTATTGCGGGTAATTAGTGGTGGGTTGTGGTTGTGGTGGGTGGTAAATTTGCGGTGAGTTATTTCGGTTTACTATTATACGAGGACTGAACGGTAGGTTACCGTGGATTTTAATCTTGAGTTTATCTATCGTATGGAGAGGCCATCTGTTAAGATTCCCGTGCCATGGTATCATACTACCGTCGTACCGTCGTACCGGATTTTACTCTTGCGATCCACTATATCCGACACGCCTCTAATCTCCGACGAAGACAAAACGTCCCAAGAAAGGTTCGGGCATTCCTATCACAGCATGATACCCTGTGCTGACAGAGAGAGAGCGAATTGTAAAGAAGCAAACACGGAACTGGTTTATCTGTCAAAACTTTCAAGACACGACGACGGCGCTCCTCCTTCACCATCTCCTACCGGTAGACTTATCATACATAGCCTACCGGTACGAAGTACTCGTACATTCATCCATCTCGATCTTAAAGTTAATCCTGATCATGATTCATCCAATACCCACGGTTAATGCTGTCTCTCCTGCTTCTATCGGTAATAATAAGGTCGGGATGTGAGATATGAGCTGGAGAAGGAAAGGGGGAAGGATGGATGGAGCTTCCATCAACTTAACTTATTATGCTTTAGTGAGTCGGTTCGGTCCGGTGTGTCTGTATGTGGTGATTGGTCGGGTGGTTAAGACAGGGAGAGGGATCGTCGATTGGTCAGGTAAGAAGTTAGGGAATAGTTATTTAAGGTTGAACAGTCAGATATATCCCTGCCCGCTGGGGTTAATTGTTCATACTCTGTGTCAGGTGAGAGGTTATAGAGCAGTTAGTTGAGGTTAACGAGCCAACAATATCCTTGCCGGGCTGGGGTTAACAAGTTCCCTGCAGTGCAGGTGTGAAAACATCTCCCAAGAGATCATATTGTGCTAGAACTTTTTTTTTTTTTTTTTTTATTTATTGAACTTTTTGGGCATAAATTAACTACATAAACATGTATTGGCTAATTACCCACCTCAGGCTTTCTGTGCTAAATACTAGCGTCTGCCCTTTTGAAACATCCACCTTCCTGAATCCCCTTTGCCGCCTTCGCTGTTTCTTGCTGTCTGACCCAAGGTTCCCCTTTCCATTGCTGGCATTTTGAAAATCTACAAGGACCGGTTACTGTGCGGCACCTTTGCTTAGACACGGGTTTCTAAGCTCCGGTACCAAAGCTCCGAACTCGTCCACCCACAAGTATCATCTGTAGGTGACCAAGCTCCTGAACGGTCGTGGTGCGTATCACCCCAGCATTTTTAAAAAGCGAACGGTTCATCAATCAGGCTTCCCCATCCTCAACAGGATGTACTAAACCACACCTCTCCTATTGTTCTCTGTATCCGATGAGTTTATATGGTTCCAAGTTGTCAATACTGACCAGTCTGTCCCCGGTCTCCCATAGCGAACAGCCAAGCCCGGTTAAATCCCCACTTCGAGCCGGCACTGAGGCTGACTCCCAAACGCCAATTCTTTTCTATCATCATTCTCAGAAAGCTCCATGGTCTATGACACTTGCAATGGGTGCCATCTACCATTACTCTCATTGCATCAGAGTATAGATAACTCCCTCCTCAGGTCTGCTATTACTCAAAAATCTCGTGTCCTTCTCACTTACCCCGCACTTGAAGCCATCGTGAGCAAGCTAAAAGTGGACCACACCATCCAAATTGTCAAAATGTGACATGTCACCCGGAGGTTTAGTTTCAAAAATTTCGGTTGTAAGAGAGATGGTGGATGTGCTAGAACATGTGGAGGAGATATGAGTAACCTGGCCACTTTATTGTTTTTAATTGGCGGAAGGCAGTCAACTAGGTGTTGGCGCATTTGAGGTTGAGAACCAGCCATGGACTGAATATCGGTACGGTATTTGCACGCAAGCCACTCTGTGGTCAGGGAAGTTACGCACACACCCCCGATCATTTCTAGGGCCGGCACACTACAGTAGTACCCGAGTACCTATTAGAACCTCGCAATCATAACTGGTCAATTCATAATCTAGTTGTGGCTATCGTTTGGTTGGCACTACCATAAGCATGCTAGGCCAGCCACAGCTAAATGAATGCACCACAGCCACCTGTCCGTCTCTCCTCGAGGAGGCCTAGTGGTGACCTATTACATCTGAGTTTTCTGGTCTTAATTGAATAGAGGCTTTATAGGTAGAGATTGGAACTTGATTAGAAATATTACGGTATGATACTGCTGAATGCTTGGTTAATCTTGTTTGTTTGCAGTGTATCATAATATTATTATTATGTATTGGAGGCTTTCCGCTAATAACCCCTGTGAATAGAAAAGCTATAGTATCATACTTCCTATTTAATCCTTTTTATTTTTTCATTCAAATATGGATCTCTGGGAGCTCACCTCATTTTTCCATTACCCATCCGCTGGCTTGGCCGTGCTAGGTAGCTAATGATAGTTGCAGTTTTATCTACTTTATATCTAACAAGCCCCCAATCAGTGTAGAGTTAACCTAACTTATTCTCGCCTCCTAATGCAATGAGATTGGAGTTTGGTGGTTGTTGGCTGGCTGGTTGGTTGATTTGATGGGGTCACGATTGGGGTGGTTTCCTGTATTAACTTGGATGAGAGAAATTTGTTTTAGGACATCTGAGTTTCCTACTTCGACGGGGACGGGAGATAATACTAGCAAACAAAACAACGCATTACTTAAAAAGGAGGCTTGGATGTCTTCACACAAGGTTCTCTTATTCAGGTTACGAGTGTTAGGGATCCAGTTTTCGCACAGTTGATTTGGGTTAACCAGAAAAATAATCTTTGTCCTGTGCGAAAACATCTCCCACGGCACTTGCAATAGAGTGGTTGCGTACAGTACCGGCTAAGTGTCTGTGTCAGGGTATCATGTGATGGGGCTGAGGAGATTTTGGGGGGTTAAGATGAGTTTGGGCGTCGAGTGTTGTGTCTCGAGTGAGAAGTTGTGCTTTGTGCTGGTAGTCGAAAAAGAAATGTATTCGAACCATCAAGGTCAATAAAAGTACAGCCCCGACAAAAAGAAAAAACGCCCGTCGTGATGCCTTCTCCGAATATATAGTGTACAGTACAAGGAACTTTAACAGCAGCAGCAGTAGGAATAAAAATGAAAAAGGCGATGATATGCTACAACTCGTTCAAAGCCTCATCTGAGAGCATTGGAGCGACGATGGAGATGTCTAGCAACTCCCTTGCGAGCTCGGGCGTTGGTATTGTCAACTGCGGCAGTGCTCGCAACGAGTCATCTTGCAGAGTTTCTGGGTCGCTACCAGCGGTAGCCAGTAGCCAGAGAATGACGAGTATGGAAATGAAGCCCCATAGTAGCCTCAGTCGTCCTATATAAATTATCCCCACCATATTAGCCTCTTTTTTCTCCTCCCCAGCTAATCAACCGGCCAACCAATTGCTACATCAGGAAGAAGGAAGAACATGGAGGGTGGGGGTGATTACTGGAAGCCCTCCTCCTCCAAACCACCTCCATCTCCTTGTGTCTGTCGATCCTTTCCTGAACCTTATCTAGCCTCTCATGGTACTCCCTAACCCGTTCCTTCTGCGCTACCAGCCGTTCCCGCAATATTTCGATATTCCCTAGCTCATCGTTGAACCTCTCTATGCCCCTGATCTGCGACGTGAACTCACTCCGGCAGCGGACGTCCGCTGCGTCGAATTCTTGAACCGTGGACTTTGCTATCTTGCCTAGTTCCTGTAGACGCGCGGATAGGCCAGAGAGTTCGTGGAGTTTTTGGAGGACGGAGGAGTAGGTTGCGTCTAGTCTTTGCATCTGCTTTTGGCTGGAGGCTTGGAGGGCGGTAATTGCGCAGGAGAGTTCCCTGGTTGGGTGGTGGAGTTGTTAGATTGGGGGTTTCTGGAGGGAGGAGGATGAGCAGGGGAGGGGACGCACTCTCGCCCTGTATTAGAGAAGGTGGGTTTGTTCCTCGGAATAGAGATCTTGCGCTCTGGCATGCCGTGGTGTAATGAGCCTTTTCGACTGGTTGGCAGCGAGGCCGAGTGTTGATTTGCTTGGTATTCGTAATTATACGTCTCTACATCTGGTGGAGCTGCCGTGGCCTTCGAGCGTGAGGTATCCTCATAAGTTCGGTGGAGGTGGAACGGGAGGGATAAAGAGGGACTTGTGTGCAGGATTTGGTGACGTTTGGATGATCCCAGGTTTCCGGTATTGGATCGGGTTAGTGGTGGTTTCTTTCCTCGCTCCATAAGATTGTTAAAATCCATAATAATAGGGGGGTATACTCGTATCTTGCCCTTTGCCGGGGCTTTCGTTCTATTCTGTGACGGAGTTGAATGGGAAAGGTTCAGTGCGGTAGTCTAGGAAGCACATACCGAGTTCGCCCTTGGGTTGAGCAAGTTTAGTTTCTAGTTGACCCACCATGTGAAAATAGCTTAGCGCATGGTACCGGTACAAGGCCCTGGAGCCGCGCCAAGACACTGTTCTCACAGCAACCCCAGCTTTCTTCTCCCCCTTTCAGTTTCCACAAACAACGAACCATCGATAAACCTCCTGTTTCCGCTACATTGCCTGCGATGTCGTCCTCCAAGCGGAATCCAGAAAAGCAAGCAAAGAACGAATACATCCCCCACTTTATCGCCAAAAAGCCCTTCTACCTAGACGACGACACCGAGGGAGACTACCGTGAGTCCATCTCAATTTGTTACTGCGAGCCGCAAAGCTAACAATCCAAAGTCGAACATCAACGTCTTCAGAACAAGAAAGATCTCGACCTCGCGAGCCAAAAATGGTATGACAGAGGCAAACGCACCGGCCCAGCCGCCACCAAATTCCGTAAGGGAGCATGCGAGAACTGCGGAGCAATGACACACAAAGCGAAGGACTGTCTCTCGCGGCCGCGGAAGAAGGGTGCCAGGTGGACCGGGCAAGACATACAAGCCGATGAGATAATCCAAGAAGTAGAACTAGGCTGGGATGGGAAGCGCGACCGCTGGAACGGCTACGATTCGCACGAGCACAAAAAGGTGGTGGAAGAGCACATACGTATGGAGGAACTCCGCCGCGAGGCCGAGCGGAAGAGCACCGAAGATGCGGAAATGGAAGACGGGGGCGATGAGGACAAGTACGCCGAGGAATCAGAAATGCCCGGACAAACGTACGACGCTGCGAACCGCATATCCACCCGGAACCTGCGAATTAGGGAAGACACGGCAAAGTATCTACTCAATCTAGACCTCGACTCGGCCAAGTACGACCCGAAAACGAGAACCATGGTCGACCGCGGCGCAACCCAGGACCAAGCTGCCGCCCTGGTTGAGGAAGACAACTTTATGCGCTCTTCTGGCGACGCCGCAGAATTCGAACGGCTTCAGCGCGCAGCCTGGGAATCTCGAGAACGCGGGAACAAGACGAAGATGCACCTGCAAGCAAACCCCACTGAGGCAGAACACATCAAGAAGAAAGAGCAACAAACCGCGGAGGAGAAACGTGCGAGGGAAAGGAAAGCGCTCCTGGAACGCTACGGCGGCGAGCAGCACTTGGTGGATAAACCACCAGTGCTCGAGGAAGAGGAGAGGTACATCGAATACACCCCCTCCGGCCAAGTCAAGGGCCGGGGTAAGACCATCGCGAAGTCGAAGTACGCAGAGGACAAACTCATCAATAATCATACTGCCGTGTGGGGGTCTTGGTGGCAGAGTTTCAAGTGGGGTTTTGCGTGCTGTCATTCTACCATCAAGAATAGTTACTGCACGGGTGAAGAGGGGATCAGGGCTGCTGAAGAGGCGAATAAGTTGCGCTTGGGATTGGTTGAGCCGGTCGTGTCGAGGATTGAACAGAAGCAAGAGGAGCAGGAAGAAGGAGAGGGCGACTCTGCGAAGAATGAGTCTAAAGGAAAGGATCGAGAGGATCACATTGACAAGGGGAAGAGAAAACTCAAGGAAATGAGAGACGGCGTTACTGAGGAGGATATGGAACAGTATCGGAAACAGCAGAAACTGTACAACGACCCTATGGCGAACTTTGTAGACGCGGTATAAATTAGTTCGCTCAATCACTTTCCTGCTTTCTCTCTATCTTAGGTTTTTCTTCGTTCACTTTTTTTTGTGCCTATGATATTTTTCATTCGATCGGTGGACGGCATTTCCACTTTGTCTATTAATTCAGGATAGGACAAAAATCTCATGACAATAATGCAAACAACAAGCAAGTCCGTTTCCAGTACTCCCGTGCGCCGCCCTCTAGTCTTCTGCGTAGCTCTTCATCGAAGCCAAGCTGTATTTCATGATGAAATTGTCAGCGATGCGATGGGCTCGGAGGGCGTTAGGATAGAATGTGGGTAAAAAACATACCTCGGTTCCAACCGCAGACTCAACTTTACCTGCGAGACTTGTGATGCCAGAGTTACCGGCGTTAGCACCTTTTCTGAGGAGCGCCTCGTCAAGGTAGAGTGTGTCGAAGAGGAGCTGGATGGCCCAGTCTTTTCCAATGACTTTTCGGGAGTAATTGTCGTCGTGCCTATTTAGTTTTACATCGGTTGTGAGTTCCGATGCCCTATTGGGTTTATTGCTGCTGGTCTCGTTGGTGTCCGCTTCTTTGCGCTCGGTTTCGTGGTTCGGATGTTCTGAATCATCGCTGTTTTCGGCATTGCCGTTGGTTTTGGGGGCGTGCTCGGGTTGATTTTCGGGTTCGGGTTCGGGTTTCGGCTCTTCTGGGTGTGCGTTGTTTGTTGAACCGTTGGTTATAGTAGCCTCTACGATCTCTCGGTCTTCAAGGACACCTTCCAGGGCTTGCCAGAGATGTTTGCTGGCTCGGCCCTTGATGCATTTTACGGCCATAGGAGTCCAGACGTCATCGCCGACTTTGTGCATGTCTGTCGCTAGGTTGTGTAGGAATTTGAATACAAGTGGAGAAGGCTGAACAGGTAGTGGCGGTGTTCCTATTATTATTCAATAGAAGGGTCAGTTAATATGAATATGGGGCGGGGCGCCAGCTGGGGCCAAATTGTCACCTTCCCATAGTGTTTTTGAAGCCAGCTTCCCACTCCACTTCCTGTCCTCCAAGAGCCTCTTGACGCTGACGAATGACTTCTTGCCTACACTTATAGCGACAAGTGCATGCAGTCTAGGGATGAGTATTGTTCCAAACCAACTGAGAGCTATCAGTGAGTCGTCGTCTCTCTTGGGCGGGTTTTGTCTGATTTGCCTGATTGCTCTCAAGAGGAATGCTGCACGCATCATTGTCGCTGTATATGTGGTACGCTTGTGAGCCATTCGTTTCTCGTGATATTTGATGGGAACTATACCTTTCTCTTTGTTGGCCTCTTTTGCCTCACTGGTCTCAAGGCGCTCTACAAGCTCCCCCACAACCTCTTGTAAATTGCCGTACGCTGTATCCAATGATTCACCGATCTTCTTCTCTACATAGACCGCATCCTCTATGCCTTCCTGAATCCTCTCCTCTTCAGCGTCGAAATCGTCTTCATCTTCTGCTGATGAGGCGCTTGGGGCCTTAAGCCCTCTGATAACTGTGGCACTATCTGCGATGCTGGAAAGCCATTTTTCGTGCTTCTTTCCAAAAGCTCTGACTGGACCATCCCTGCCTAGGACACATGACTGGACTGCTTCTTTAAATGCAGATCCGCCATTTGCGAGGCCCATTGATGATAACGAGCCAGACCAAAGGCTGATGCTGTAGTCTATCGAGGCGAACAAGGCCATTTTAGCATTATGTTTGTTATCGTAATTTGGGATATTACCTTTACTCTCACCATCAACACCCTTTAATAGCTCGCTAAGTTCACGGCCAACAGCTGCGAGACCGTCAATTTTGGCTCCTAGTACCTCTGCCAATCTGGCAGTAGTAAGGTCTCGAAACTTCTCTCCTTTTTGTAAGAATTCTCTTCTCCCCTTCCTTCCTGCTCTCCACAGCCCGAGAATGTTTCCTCGTAGGGTCACCAGCTCCCTGATATCTTCAATACCCCGCAGTGATTTCTCGAAAGCGGTATTTAAAACTTCCAATTCCTTTGTTGCCCATGATTTCCCTTGTTCTACCACACGAGACCTCTCTAGATCGTCATGGCGAACCCAGGGGATAAACTCTCGAACCTGCTCCGGCAACCACCGACCATTGGAGTCCAACCCCAGCTCGGCTAAGCCAAGAAGACCTGGGTCTTGCAAGAGGGATTGGGATTTCAATTGCAGTAAAGACTCGCTCAGAGTTTTGGGGAAGAGTCCCTGAGCATTTTGTAAAGTCTGATTGAATAGTAATAGTGCTTTTAATATAGCTTCCGCCGAAGGAACTGATGATTCTGTTAGGATTGAAGATATGGCCGTCGAGCGGACAAAAAGAAAATGGCGTAATACGTCAGCACAGGAGGAAGTTTTCGATAGAGAGAACGAGGAGAGGGCTGGTACAAGCTGTTCGATAGGAAGATAGGATGCCGAAAGGAGCGTATCAATGTGCTGAAGGAGAAATGCACGGAGGGCCGCAATTTGGACTTTTAGGGAGTTTAGCAGAGGTATTGGGCCCTGGGGATGTAATTAGTGTATTTAAGCTACAATTTTGGACAGGTAGTCTTCACCTGTTGTGAGAGTGACTTTAGGAGGAGTCGAGAGACGACGAATACTTTTGTTGCTAGTAGGCAGGAGTCTCCCTTGTTGTTGGGAAGTAGTCTGGATACCACCGAGGGACAATTCTGGAGTACAGCGAGCTGTGAAGCAAAGATGTACTTTTTCCGATCTGCCAAGATCAGCAGGAATCCTCAGTGTTCATGAAATCCATCCAGTAAATATCTTCGAACCTCCAGCTCCAACCCTTTCTTCAAAAATTTTCAAATTCCTCGCTTTCTTGTCTAGCAGTCGTGAATTGCAGTTTCTCGAGGTCTCAGCTAGGTTCCGTTCTACTTTCTGGGCCGATGCGTCCATGTCGATTATTCGTTCGGCCGTCTGTAGCAGGTCTCGGTAACTCTCACTGTTCCACTCAATCAGTCTTCAAAATCCGGAGTTCCATTAAGGAATCCCATACCCCACAAGACCCCTCAGCTTCATTTTGTTGGAGGATAATTCGGTCTGTAGCTGTCGTTCTAGCTGGCGGACCTGCGGAATTGGGTACTGGAATGCATCTTCCCACTTTTTCAGTGATTTGACGTCGGGAGGGGCTGCAGTCATTGCGGTGACAAGCTCGAGTTTGATAAGATGGTGGTAGGAACTTATGCTTAGTTTGTATGTCTAACATGCACACGCCAGACGCATGCTGCTCCACCAGGTTGCAGGTCACGTGGGAAGAAGTTGCAGACATTCTGTTGCACCTGTGTTAGAGAGTCAGCTTAAAACGGGTCTAGGAAAGTGCGTTTTGTGGGTATATATCAGTATAGTGATCCGTGGTTAGGGTTCTTGATTCTCAGCCCCGACAAAACGGTAAATCTTATCTCCAGCTTAGTCACGTTGACGTTGGCTTTGCGAGACGATAGGTCGCGCCAAGACCCCGCGACTTCTGCTGATCCACTCTACGCGTCTTCTCGCCTCAAGCACACCTAACATTTGGAATTTCGAACCACATTGCCTACAGTCGCCCCGCGTTATCCCTGTCATCTTGTTTGCTTTACTGAACCTGGGTATTTCTTCCCTCCGCTCACCTTACACTCTCTTCTCCCTATGCTCTAAATTATTCTTGATGGTACAAGGCTCTGATGTAAACTGGATAGCTTCAAATGCCTGGACCGAAGCGTCGTCGTCGTAACGCTCCTGCATCAGAGGAAGAGGAGGAGGGAGAAGAGGAGGAATCACCCGGAGCAGAAGAGCCCACCTCGTCGCGCAATTTTGTACCTTCCAAGCCTATCTCGGCGTTTCCTTAAATCTTCGCCTAGCTGATTAAAAGTCAGGTTGCAAAGCGTCCTCGTTTCAATTATGAGAGTGACGGCGGCGACGATGATTTGGAGCTTTCAAGCTCTCCCCGCGTCCCCGACTATGACTTCGACCTTGAAGAACTTTCGACCCAGCGGGCCGAGATGGAAATCCGCGAGGAAATGGCGATAGAGAAGCCCAATGTATTCTCACGGAATATGCCTGAGATTTTGTCCATATATGCTAACTTGAAAGTTTAGGTCCCCGCCGAAAACGGTATCATCCAGAGTGTTACATGTCAGAACTTTATGGTATGTCTGCTTTCCCATTGCCACCATTAAGCTACTCACACCTGAGAAGTGTCATCGTTGGCTCGAAATAAAATTTGGCCCTTTTGTCAACTTTGTAATCGGTCATAACGGAAGTGGTAAGAGTGCCATTCTTACTGCGATAACCTTGTGTCTCGGAGGAAAGGCAGCTGCAACAAACCGTGGTACTTCCATGAAGAGCTTGATCAAAGAAGGAGAGGAGTGAGTCTATTCAGCTCCAACATCTAGTAACGTAAACTATGCTAACAGGATCAAGCACTTCCCGAATTACCGTCAAGTTGAAGAACCAAGGCGATGGATTCAAAACCGACCAATACGGTAATGCCATCCATATCGAGAGAAACTTTACAAGAGATGGCAGTAGCGGTTATAAACTTAAGAGCAGCGATGGCAAGGTGATATCTTCGAAAAAAGAGGAGCTCGAGGAAATATGTGACTACTTTGGGCTTCAGGTCGACAATCCGATGACCATTCTCACCCAGGATTCCGCTCGGCAGTTCTTATCCAGCTCAACTAATGCCGAAAAGTACAAATTTTTTGCGAAGGGAGTCAATCTAGAACAGCTCGATCAGGATTATGCTCTCATCAAGAACGGAATAGATAGCACGGATGCCGTTTTGCACAACAAACTTGCCGATATAGATGATCTCAAAAAACTTATGGTCAGGGCGAATGAGAGATTGGATCAACTCAAGAGCCATGAGACGCTCCGAGACAAGATTGAAGTCCTGATTAGGCAGATGGCTTGGGCTCAGGTCAGGGATGCTGAGGTAGAGTTGGAAGAGAAAGTCAAGAAAACCAATCTTGCGGAGAATAAGGTGACCAAGGCGGAGACCGAGCGTGAAACAGCCTCAAAGGCCTTTGACGATGCGCACCAAGTCTACGAGGAGGCTGTAGATAAAGTTAATAAAGAAAAGGCCAAGCTGGCCCCCGCCGCGGAGGCTAAGGAAACTGCAAAAGAGGCTGTTGACAATAACAAGAAGGAACTGCAGGGTTTACTGGTCTGTTTCTCCTATTGCATTCTACATTTAACTTGCTTACACCCTGGTATTTGAAGGCAACTGAGAGAGAGATCAAAGGCTCCTTCGAAGGAAGTCAGAGAAAAATTGCTGAAACTAGGAACGAGATTCTCGCTGAAGAGAGAAGGCTCAGTGAGAACGATGGTGGGAGGAATTCACGGCTGATCGAAGAACAAGATCAGCATGAAAGGGAAGCTCAGCGTGCGAAGGATGCTCTCGATGATCTTGAAGCAAAAAACAGAGAGAATAAGTCGGCCCTCGAAGCGGCTAAGAGAGAGGTCTCTAAGGCCCGAACAGCTGTTGACTCATGCACGGAAGACTTTCAGAGCGCTCAGGCTCATCTGGACCAAATTCGAAAGTCTGAACAAAACTTCATGAATGCGTTTGATAGAAAAATGCCGCAACTCCTTTCCGCAATCGACAGGGAGCAGCGTTTTAAAAAGAAACCTGTTGGGCCTGTTGGAGTTCACGTAACTCTCCGAGATCCAAAATGGCTTCATATAGTTGAAAACATTTTTGGTTCGGCACTAAATGCATTCTTAGTTACTGATTATGAGGATGTCACAATACTAAAAAGGTTGATGCGAGAAGTTGGATTGTATGTTTTATGTACCCGAAATATCTAATTGCTTGCGCTAACTAGCTTTAATAGAGAATGCCCAGTCAATGTCATTTCCCAGGGACGAATGGACCTAGAGGAGCCCTCCCGCAATTTCAAAACGGTTTTAAGGATCTTAGAGGTATTTTCTCTGCATATGTTCAAGTTCCAAATACTTATAAATTTTAGATTACGGATGACAGTGTCCGACGTGGCCTTATTGTTGGGAATTCGATTGAACAGACAATCCTCATAGAAGATCTTCAGGAAGCAACTGATGTCATGGAGCGGAGAAGACAAGGCGACTATATTGGCATGTGTTTTTCGATTAATAAGCAATCACCTGACTGGGGACACAAGGTTGGCGGGGCGTATGTTACATTTTACTCTTTTCTGGATTGAGTGATGAGCCTAGCTGATCTTTGTAGCGGCGGCGGTATGGGGGTTACTCCTGTTGCACCCATCAAGCATGCCTCCCGAATGAGGTCCGACCTCGTGGCCCAGACTCAGTACGTAGTTCACCTTCTTGGGTAACCTCCAGGTGTATTGACATTTCATAGGCAGGTTGAAGACCGAATAAATCGACTCAGGGCATCCTTAGACAATGCCAAGCATGCACTGCGCAATAAACAAGAGGAACTCAGAGTGATTGAGCGAGACATCGAGGAGTTTCGTGTAAGTCGTTATGCATAAACTTTTAATATAAAGGAGATCCTAACTGTGTTTTAGAGCAAGAGAAGCAAGCTTAACTATGAAGTTCACAAGTGCGAAGATGCAGCTGATAAAGTTAAAGCATTGTTGGAAGAGAATGCCCAGAACGATGGGAAACTTGAAAGCCTTAAAGCCAAGCTTAAGGTCTGGGAGGAGCGGAAGGAGATGAACGGCCGACAATACGAGGAGTTCGTTGTTAGCAAGGAAAATTTGAGCGCGAAAGCCTCTCAGTTGGTCGCTCAGTTGAGAGCGGCGAGCCAGGTTGCAAGTCTAGCTGCCAAGCATGTCGAGGATGCGCAGCTTGATGAAGCTACCGCCCGGCGCAGGCGCGAACAGTGTCTCGCCAACAAGAATCACTGGTACGAGAAGCATCGCCAATACGAAGAAGAGGCCGCGGCATTAAGAGCAGTAGCCGAGGAAGCAAAATCTAGGGTTGATGTATGACTTCCCTCTCTATATCACTAAGCCTAACGCTAACGAAGTTACGCCCACTAGAGGTACATTCAAGCGGCTTCAACAGTTTGCCCACGTGTCGGAGTCCCCCGTGGAGACTCAACCGCAGCTTTGGACAATAGGCTCACGAAACTACAGAGGGAGCTTGAACGGGCAGAGCAAATGCTTGGAGGCACTGCCGAAGAAGTCACTGCGCAAGCACAGCAGGCAACCTTGGATTATACCCAAGCCAGGGACCAACGCGCCTCTTTTCAAGAACTCCTCAGGATAATGATTACTGTCTACAAGGAGCGTCTCCGTCGCTGGGGCCTCTTCCAGTGCTACATCAGTGCCCGCGCAAGAGCGCAATTTTCATGGATGATGAGTGAGCGGGCATTTAAGGGCCGCTTGCGTCTAGAGCACACTTGGAAACCCGCGGAACTGATTATTGAAGTGCAGCCCGGTCAACAAGACACTGGAAACCGTGGGCCGAAGACGTTATCTGGTGGTGAAAAATCTTTCTCGACCATATGCCTACTGCTCTCGTTATGGGAGGCGATGGGATCCCCGATTAGGTGTCTGGATGAATTGTATGATCTTTCTCCCTTCTAATTCTCTTACCCCCTGTTCTGATGCGGGCGTACAGCGACGTTTTCATGGATGCTATAAACCGCAATATTAGCGTAAACATGATGATTCGGGCCGCCGAAAGATCCATAGGGAAACAATTCATTCTTATTACCCCCCAAACAATGAATAATCAAAATACTACTAATCAGGTCAAAATAATCAAGTATGCCCCCTTACCCTCTCCCTTTGCCATTTTTGGTGCTGATCTGGTGGAATCAATAGGATGCGCGATCCAGAACGTGACAACGCGGGTCAAGCCCGTGTTGATGGCTGATAAGACCCTTCCCTAACGATATACAGCCCTTTTCTCTGCGTATACTATCTCGTTTCTGGTGGTAGGCTGTTTGCTGTATAATGTATTTGTTTTTTCTAGATTAGTGGTTAGTGGTTGGTTGATACCCCCCACCCTGAAGATAAAGAGTCGTGTTGGTTTGTCTCAACTGGGGCCAGGGGAAATGGTTTTATTTTAGTGTATCTAGACGGAAGTAGGCTAAAAAAAAAGTTTGGGATTTTACATACCTTGTAGCTGCATAAAGGTAGCGGTTGTAAGCAGGTTGGTGTAGAGAGCCTGTTTGCTAGCGTGCCCATTCCGTTAGAGGGGTATTATACTAGAAAGATCGCACAGCGGGGTGTATTTAATCATATGCTATCACTCGCTATAGAATCTTTGTTTCCAGTGCGGAACCCGAGGACGGGAGCGACTCAGGGTGTATCCGACCAAACAAAACTAGTGCAGGAGTAGTCAATGAGGAGCCAGGGAACTCCCAACCTCCAAAATGAGTACCAGCACTGAAAGAAGAGAAAAAAAGAAAAATTCAAAGTTACCGATAGCCTAATGCCATAGCAAATACATCAAATTGAGACCCCATTCACAAATAATAGACACGGGATTCCTGAGGGCAGGATGGGGGGGGGCGCATGGGAAGCATAGGGAAGCACAGAGAAGGAAGGAAGGAATCAGCCAACGAATGCTACCAGGAGAGGATCGCGAATAACCTAGTAATAAGGCAGGCAAGAGCCTACCACATCGCCCAACCCCGCAAGGGAAGGGGAAGAAAAAAAAAAACTAAAAAAGAAACCAGAAGGGAAAAAACAAAACAAATAATAACTCAAATTATTAATTTCCCCAGCGGCAGATAAATAAATAAATACGGAAGACGTAAATTCAAGAATTTCCTTCGCCTCCTAGATTGTAGTACCAGTACTAGTTAGTACCTTGTTTGGTGGTATTCTTTCCTTCTCCCCCCTCCCCCCCCTCCCCGCCTCTCTCTTTTTCTTGCTTTCTTGCTTTGTTACTTAGTTACTTACTGTACTTACTTCCCCATTCACACTCTTGCTGATACTGGTATATTAATAATGATATTATATAAAATTACAACGGCTAGTTTAGCTGTGTTGATGAATACTCAGTCTTCTCTATTCATTCTTTTCTTATTTGCTTACTTACTTACTTGCTTACTCACTGAGAAAAAAGCCTTCGAGTCCTCGCTATGAGTAGTGGTGCACGTTCCACCAGGCAGACAGAAAGACAAAAACTTTTACTCCCTCTCGCAGTAGGTTTGAGGGAGTTGGTTTATATCATACTAGAAGCTCTATCACCAAGAACACGAGTTAAGCTGACCAGCTCGAGTTGATGCTGTACCGCATTATACTACAATCACACACTTAGCCATCTGAGTCCTCCTCACTTATATCTTTTTTCTTTCCCTCCTTGCCTTTTCACGATACGACTTTACTCACTTTCCTAGGCTTTCATGGTCGATTTCCTCGCTAGGTTGTGGATAGAAATTGTCTATCCATCTATCGGCATCCGCTCGGGAGGGCAGACAAGCGCTCTTGGCTGCCCGGCTGGTCATAATACCGCGACTACGCGCATGGTATAGCGCAATATACGACCGTTGCTAGACGCGCGCTTGCTCTATTCACCAACTAGCAAGCAGGTATGGGAATAATGAGATTTTATCTAGCAGAGATATTTGTGGATAGGAAAACTGCTATGCATGCACACCTCGGACATAGCCGGCGGAAAAAAGAGATGCTATGCCGAGTGAGCGCATGACTAAACTCTAGATATTCTGGCTTGAGCAAAGCGAATAAAGCGAAGCAGGAATGAAGTAGAGAAAGAGAGCCCAAAATATCCTCTATTCATGCTATGAGTAAGGAGGGAGGAAGGATCGTTATTATCACCCGAAATTCTGTAATCAAGAGTTGATAAAGCGGAAGAGATATAACGAGGGAGAGAAAAAAGAGAAGGACGTCCGTGTACCCCTAATTACAAGAAAAGCAGTCGTAAAAGCAATTTGTCCACCCCTCTCATGCCCACAACCGCTCTTGTCTGTGATAGTATATATTTATGTACGCCACGACTGAGGAATATATGCAAGAACATAACGTGACCCACCAAAAGAGGAAGAAAAGGCATGGGCAAAGTCGCGGAAGGCATCAGTAAGCAATTATGAACCCGAGAAAAACGTGAATCCCGAGCAAGAACAAAAAACAGATAAAGCCGCCACCGTGTCCAGGAATGAATCTAAGAGGATGAATGAAAAAAATAATAGGGAGAGAACATATACAGCAAAAAAAGGGGATGATGAAGAGTACGTGATAGTGGAATTGTGAAATGATAGCAAGCAAGGCATGTGAAATAAAGAGAAAAGGGGGGAAGTGAAGCATCTGTGTCCTTCGCCGCAAAACTGCTATGAAGAGGCAAGGGTGCTAAAATATGAATGTACGAAAAAAAAATGGTACATAAAAATTGGGTGATTAAAAATAACGTAGCGTAACAATCTAAAGTTCTGTTATTGCGAGAGAAAAATTAGAGCAAAAAGTAACAGAAATAGGGGGGGAAGTGCATTATTGTAAAACTTCGTTGGAGGGAAACTCAAAAGGGACGTAGAGCCAATACATTTGAAGGTGAAGCCGCCCCCACCAAATGATATCGGGCGAATTGCAATGATGAGAATGAAAACATTTTTTGTTGAAATTAAGCCAATTACTAACCCGCCACGTTTCTCCATAGATAGGCAAGTATTGAATGAAGGCTACCACTCGGGTTCGAAGTCTAAACAAAGAGCCATGCTAGTCCATCCCTTGACCCTAGTCAAAACAACGAGATATCTTTCATCCCCATCGGCCTCTAGCCCACTCGTTGTATCGCCTCTGCTGTTGCCTCCGAGGAATATAGTGGGATTGGTCCTAACGGGCATCATACCCCAATCCTCTTCTTCTTCACCGAGGTTCTGTCGACGTCTCCTTCTCATGATTTCGGGCTGCTGTAGTTTGTGTCTTGAAACCTGCTTGAACCACCTCTCTCTCGGGGACGTGGTCGAGCCAGAAGGAGGCATGGAATTGCTAGTAAAGGAAGGTCTTGGATAGATTGTAGACGCTGTTGGTGCAGATGATGCTCCGGAGCTGGACCCCGATGAATTACTGGCAGACGAGCCCGGTCTCTCAATAGGCACACTGTTGCTCCTCTTCCTCTTACGACAGCCTTCGGGAGTCATTGACATCTGATGACTAAACGCTGACTCCTCCTTAACGCCTTCCCACCAGATCCCATTCAGAGTCCCGTCTGCAACCTCTTCATACCCGACAGTATCTATCCTGGCCGACATGGGTGGATTATGGCCTGTGGGAGGATGCCATATCCTCGTGGCCGGGCGGAACATAGGTCTAGCCTCATCTTCGCTCTCGTCATCGCTAATATCGCTGGAGGTGGCTTTGACCGGGCTCTTGTTTTCATCAAATATGATCCAGCTCACTCCACTATCAACATTGAGCGCCTCCATCCTGGTGTGTTCTGCCACTGGTATAGCATGGGCACCGATACGACTCTCGACTGATGGGCGTATTTCGTCTTCGGCATACCTGCTCTGGTACCGACGGATTTCAAGTATATCAAAATTAACAGTCTCCAAGGTCCAGACAGAGAGGGTAGGGTATTCAAGCTTCTCAGTCGAATTGCGGGTCTTTGGTGGAACGAGATGCGGGTGTGACTTGGACTCAATTATCATAAGGTTGGGCCGCTCTTGGTTCGATTTTGGTTGGGAGCTGAACTCGATCCGGATAGCCTTCTCCAACAGGCCAGTCCCAATTTCAATCCCACTTCTTTCTAAATCAATCTCCTTCAACAAAGATGCCTCCTCCCCAATTTTTCTCCCAAGAGAGTAAACAAGAACCTTATACGCAGCTTTCTTGGGAACCTCCTCTCCTGGGATTCTAGAGCCTTTGTCTTCGAAAGCGACAACCATCTTTTGTGGCACAGCACCCTCGACATTAGACACTGGAAAGACAGTATAGGCACCAGGGCACTCTGGCAGGTTGTTGGGGTATCCAGAGCGCTTCTGCCTCGGCCAAGAGTCGTGGAGAGCAGTTCTTGTAAGCACCTTTCCGGTAAGAAGACAATGAACAACTAGAGTATATCTATACTCCTGAGTAACACCACCGCCATTAGCCGGCACAGGCACCTGTACTTGAGTCAAGTAATGCACCCATCCTTTGGTCCGTTGGAGAGAATTCGGGTTGTCGTGAAGCGATACTTTCCAAACCACTTCATCCGTCTCGTAATCCAACGCGGCCATCTCCAGCCCCCAAGTCAAGACCTCCCTAAACAGAAGAACCACCAATCCACTTCCGTTTCTACCGGGCACGTTTTCGACTGCTGTAATTTGGTGGACGTGGGCGATTCTATTGCCAACGCTGCCGAGCTTAAGACCACGACGACCACTAATGCCCTCCCCGATCTTCTGCTGCCAGATCTTTCTGTTCGATTCGCACCAGAATAGATAATGAGCGGTAGAAGCGAACCCTCGGTCGCAGATATGGTGTAAACGATACTTATGAACCTTTGTGGGTTTCGCCATTGCTCTTGTGTGAAGACGATAAGTAGCTCTAGAAAAACCTAAGGAGACCTCGGAAACTTGGCGGCTTTGGGATTTGTTGAATCGGCTAGCGAGGATTGATTGAAGCTCCAACGATCTCCTAGGTCCGGACCTACTGTTTTTCTTTCCAGATTTGCCGGTTTTTTTGCTCGTTTGAGGTACTTCCCCGTCGAGTTCCATGACATTATCTCGGGAGTTCGGTTGCTTAGTGGCTAGAGCGTTCCTTTCATAAAGCTCTCTGGTTTCTCTTGAATGCGGAAAGTGGGCTTGAAGTGCGACTTTACAGATGTAATCAGAGCTTAGGACTCTGTCCCACACACTTGAGACCCGACGCAAGCGCACAGCATCGACTGGAGGCAAAAACTCGACTATCATTGCGATCTCATAGATGTTGAGCACCTGGAAAGGGTCCACTCGACCCATGATCTTTGTGATTTTTTCTCTTTAGGAGGAAGGGAACGAAAGGAAATGATCTTGCTATGTTGAACTGACTGCAATGGAGGATCGTTCGTCTCGGGGGAAAAGGCTAAGAGATTATAGCGGGGTAACTTTAAAAAAGAAGAGGAGGTAGAAGGCTAGCGGTAGTTTGTGGTTGAAGGGGAATGACGATGAATGTTGACGATGGTTGTAGTGATGACGACGAAATCGAAGTTGTGTCGCGGGGGGGTTGTTAAGGGGAGGGAAGGAATAAGGGGGAAGGAAAATGAGGGACACTTGACAGAGCAAGGAAGATGGGATGAAGCTAGCGAAGGAAGGGCCTAGGAAATTAAGATACAAGGAGGGAGGGAAAGCTGGGAGGAATGCGGAGGCGAAGTCGACTGGAAGTAGCACGAAGAAGTGGTCGAGGAAAAGGTAAAGAGAGATGTGGAGGATTAACTCAGGATTGTGGATGGTGGAGGTGGTGGAGGAGGAGGTGGTGGTGGTGG
>QOVD01000472.1:0-50620 GCA_003521225.1 Tuber microsphaerosporum | reverse complement strand
ATTTTCACCACCCCCCCACGCCCATTCCCAGCGGCGTGCGAGAGTGGTGTTCGGCCATCATTATCTGGCTTGTTGGGGTTGACATCTTCGTGCCCGAGTAATATATTCACCGCTCCCTCACGTCCGTAAGCAGCGGCATTCGAGAGCGGTGTTTGACCATCATTATCTGGCCTGTCGGGGTTGGCCTCTTTCCGCCTGAGCAACATTTTCAGAACTCCCTCATGTCCATACCGAGCAGCGAACCAAAGCGGCGTTCGGCCCCGGCTATCTGGCTTGTCGGGGTTGACGTCTTCCCGCCCAAGTAATATTTTTGCGGCTCCCTCGCACCCGTGAATAGCAGCATGCGAGAGCGGTGTTCTGCCATCACAATCTGGCTTGTCGGGGTTGACCTCTCCCTGCATGAGTAGTATTTTCACCACTTCCTCATGCCCATCCCCAGCGGCATGCGAGAGCGGTGTTCGGCCGTCACTATCTGGCTTGTCAGGGTTGACCTCTTCCCACATGAGTAATATTTTCACCACTTCCTCACGTCCACCACAAGCAGCGTGCGAGAGCGGTGTTTGGCCGTCACTATCTGGCTTGTCGGGGCTGACCCCTTCCCGCCCGAGCAGCGCTTTCACCACTTCTCCATGTCCACAAGAAGCGGCATGCGAGAGCGGTGTTATGCCGTCATTATCTGGCTTGTCAGGGTTGACATCTTCTCGCTCGAGCAGTATTTTCACCACCCCTTCACATCCGTAAGCGGCAGCAAACGAGAGCGGCGTTCGATCGCGATTATCTGGCTTGTCAGGGTTGACCTCTTCTCGCTCAAGTAGTGTTTTCACCACTCCTTCATCCCCAGTCAAGGCGGCAAACGAAAGCGGTGTTCTGTTGTAATTATCTGGCTTATCGGGATTGACCTCCTTACGCACGAGTAGTATTTTCACCACCTCCCCATGTCCACCACGAGCGGCATACGAGAGGGGTGTTTGGCCTTCATTATCTGGATTGTCGGGGCTGACCTCTTCCCGCCCGAGTAGTATTTTCACCACTTCATCATGTCCATGACTAGCAGCATGCGAGAGCGGAGTTCGGCCGAAATTATCTGGCTTGTCGGGATTAACCTTTTCCCGCCCAAGAAGTATCTTCATCGCCCCCTCATGCCCATTACGAGCAGCCCATGCAAGTGGCGTCTGCCCCCAAAAATCTCCTTCGTCGATATCATAGCATTCCATCTCTGTCAAGGCAGCCACAACCTCAACAACTCCGAAGAATGATGCGCAATGTAGCCCACTGAACGGAAAACAAGCATCAGAATCACCAAGGCCCTGGTGCTTTACTTGCCCTAAAAGCAATTTGGTGGATATGTGGCCATCATACTCCTTAAATAGATCCAGCGCAAGTGATCTCGCGCTGTCAGAGAGTTCCTTTTTCGCATGGATGCCCCAGTACAAGGAACAATATTCTAAGAAGGGTGTGTCCTGGATGTTAGGAGAGGGATCGGCAGAAAGGGTCTTGACCTGTTGGGAATTTAGATAGGTTAAGCAGATCTCTGCCATTGTCGAGTGGGGCCTGCTGAAAATATCAGGATGAGAGGAAAGATACTCCTGGAGAGTAAAGTGCACCAGTCGAACAGTTGATGCCTCCTTGTCAACAGTAATAAGTCCTTGACAGCAGCTCACTAGTGTCGAAATTGAAGGAACGCTGCCAGCACGAAAATCTGTGGAGCCTATCTTGACTGCTAAAGCATGACAAAGCTCGCCCGCTCGCAACGGCCGTTCTGCATGACTGATCCACATTAAAGCTGCCATCCCGAGTCTCGATTTATCCCCATCCTGTGCCTTTATTCGTTCTATTGTCGCACCGTAAGCATCTCCCAGCCCCAATCCATCTGTCATTTTGCTGAGCCTTTCCCGCCTCCCATCGATTGTCGATTCTTGTAAGATTGCCTCGATATTTAAGGAAACAAGTAGAAACCTAGATATATTTGTTAGCGGAGAATATGGGGTAGGACTCCCAGCACCATTGCCTTACGTACATTTCCGATATACCCCCGGGAATCCTCTCTAGAATGTCGGCCTCTAGACTCTCATCCATGGCATCTATAGTCTCGTCCTCACTCAGTCTAACACGAAGGTATCTGATGATATCATCTTTGCTGGGGCCTATAGACACACTTATCACTCGTCCAGCAAGACGCTTTTCGATCTCATCGCGAACATGGGGCCTTCCGGTTACGAATACTCGTGTGCCCGGGGACTTCCCCAGGATCTGTTTCAGTGAATCAAGGATTTTGATCCGATGAACTGCCGCACATTCGTCCAGGGCGTCAATGCACATAAATGTGCGTTGTGAGGAGGTGATGTCCTGCAGCATCTTCACGATCTCAGGAAGTCGCAGTGGCTTTCCGCCAATGGCCGTTTTCCGCTCTTGAAAGGCTCGTGATATTTCCTCTGGAATCCTTTCCATTCCGCTAACGACTTGTTTCAGCAAGGAACCCAGCACACTCGTCGCGGAATGCTCCTTGCGGGCCGCGAAGTCGAAATAAAAACATGTAACGGCGGCGCCTTGTCCTCTAGTCTGATCGCACAGCGTGTCCACTATCAGCGAACTGAGACACCGTGGCTTGTCAGCACTCCCGCTCTTCTTCCCCGGAGAATAGTCCTTGTTACCTGATAAATGTTTTGCCGACCCCTGGATCTCCATAACAAAGCAAGACTGCCTTATCCCCTTCACCTTCTCCACTACAATCATACCAGCTTTTAAATTCCTCGGTCTGTATAACCCATTCCCCCACATTATCGACGCGGCGCTCTTGAACATCCTGATGCCGTAACCCGGGCTCTAGGGATGACAACCAGCTTAGGAGTCGGGACCGATCATCGACAATAGTACAGTTGTTCCACACATTATTAAAAGAATTCGTATTATTGAAGCAATTATTGCTATCATTAATGGTATACCGAGACATCTTCCGCTCTTCACCGCTTGCAATGTTGAAGAGGAGTTATTGAGTATGGCTGGTTGATGGTATCCCTGAGAATCGAAGAAAAGCGTGGTGCAGCTCAAAAGCGGGGTCTGCTGGCGCTAAAGCAGCTCCCAGATACTGTTACTCCGGTACCGAAGAAAAGTCCAATTGAGCCGCCGAGAGTTGTGAAACCACTATTGCTCCTGTAGGCAATGTGCAAGTACCGTACTCTTACAGTAGGATGAAGCAACACATGCACGGGTTTCTAAGCCCTAGCCTACCCTATCGCCCAAGTCGCCCACATCCTAATGTCCACCCCCAAACACCCCCAAACCCAAGCGGTGGGATAAGCCCAGGTAGGTCTAAACAAACTACGGCACTGTAGAAATGATTTTTGGTGGAAACCACCAACATATTCGGCAGCGATAGTATCGTTGACCCCAAGTTAAGATATACAAGGCTTCCCTACCCAATAGTGTTATGCTAGAGGTTCTCCCACTATATATAGACTACGACGACTACAATTGCAGGTGGAAGTCATGGTCTCCCTCACCAGAGCCGACTGTCTCAGGCACACCGCAAGTGCCTTGCGCAGTGCGAAAAACGGCAGTTTATTTAGCCGACAGACTGTGATAGACGCATAACAAATTTCCAGTAATCCCGGGTTGGTGTTCCACCTCGAGACGTAGGCTGCTCACGCCAATATTTCTTTCAGACCTCCCGGGTCTAATTAGACCCGGAAACAAGTCTTTGCGCTCCCTGCTGCTTGGGCTGCCATAGCAAACCCTTCCGAGCACGTAAAAGCACATAGGACGAGCATGCCAACTAACTCAAAGCACAGCAGCAAAGCCCCACCTAGCTCGTCTAAATATGGCAAAGCTCTCTCAGAACAAAGGACCGATATAGCCAAACACAGTAGACCACTGCATTGGCGGTCACCCAATCTCCCCACACATAGAAGATATCTGTAAAACTGAAACACCTATAGAAAGTAGTTTTTACCGATAGACGAGCCGATCTGGAGGTTCCGATCACTAACGAGATACTCCCACTTTCAATGGCCCGAGCCCAGCCCCGATCGAGCTTAAGCATGGACTATGCTAGTCAGTTCATGAAATATCACTTGAGTGAGGACAATCAAGAGAAGGAAACTTCGACCAGAGCGCAGAATTCAGGCTCAATAGGTACGGTAGTAGGCCCCAGTCGCTCCTGCGCTAACCAGACCTAATTTGATTCGCACTACAGTCGGTCATATTATCATAATATCGCACCAACTCCAACCCAACTAATATCACAATAATTGTCGTGCAAAAAAAAAGACGTCCCTCCACTCCACCTTCTCTCCTCTCCTCTACGTGCGCCTCCGGTCCGCTGGTGGATAGAGCCGCAAGGCACAGTAGGCTCTTTGGTTCCTCTTTTTGCAACCCGGGTCAGGGCATCCCCAGCGTGGAAGCTGGAACACTTTCTTTGCCTTCCTTTGATACTTATCGTAATCAGGAAAGAGCTCTGTTACCGCTGAGTAGCCTTCCAGCGAGGCGCGCAGAGGTGCTCTTTCGGAGGTGCTCTTTCCTACTAATATCGCAAGACATAGCATTGGACTATTCACACAGCACCTGAATACCTGCTACGATATACTTTCTTAGCGGTTTATCTGTTGGTACAATACATTTCATACTATCAAATTGACCGTGAGACGAGTGGGGCTAATGGGTAAGATGGAAAGCCTGTCTACTACCCTCCCCTCACCTTCTATACTTATGTTTATAGCGGGGGGTAGCGGTGAATGTCCGCTAAGTATGGTATCGTACTATTCATAAGCTGTACACACATCGTAGATTCAGTGCGGTCTTTGTGCGCGTGATTTCTCACAGCCTCCACGAGAACCCTTGTGTTACGATGAAATGGACTGCTTTTATTCTATTTTAACACTATATATAGTTTATCTATCGCGCAGGGGGGAGAAGGAAAGGAAGGAACAAAAACGCACAGGCAAGAATTTACAACTAAAGGGACAATTAGGCATGATAGGATGAAAACTACAAGCTACAAACCGGACCTTCTCTAGCAATAGAACTACTCCCTCCTACGGACCAAACTCTACCGTACTTTGCAAACAAACTTGTAAATTCCCACTCGAGGAGAAAAGCAAATCCCTAAGGAAGTTCGCGTAGGTGTGATAATATATATGTGCACCCCCGGGCCCATCTCATTGGATTTCCTTCATGTGCAAAGGGCGATGCCCTAGGCAGTTTCTGTGAGCAACACATGATACTTCGAAAGGGAAGGATGGTAGTGATTTCGACGAGGCAGTATCTCCTACGACTCAAACCGAGCTAGGGGTTGCCGACCTTAGCAGTGCTGCCACCCTGCTATGGCCACGCATAGCAGCGAGCCAGAGCGGCGTTCGGCCCCGGTTATCTGGCTTGTCGGGGTTGACATCTTCCCGCCCAAGCAATATTTTTGCGGCTCCCTCGCGCCCGTGAGTGGCAGCATGCAAGAGCTGTGTTCTGCCATCACAATCTGGCTTGTCGGGGTTGACCTCTCCCTGCATGAGCAGTATTTTCACCACTTCCTCATGCCCATCCCCAGCGGCATGCGAGAGCGGTGTTCGGCCGTCACTATCTGGCTTGTCAGGGTTGACCTCTTCCCACATGAGTAATATTTTCACCACTTCCTCACGTCCACCACAAGCAGCGTGCGAGAGCGGTGTTTGGCCGTCACTATCTGGCTTGTCGGGGCTGACCCCTTCCCGCCCGAGCAGCGCTTTCACCACTTCTCCATGTCCACAAGAAGCGGCATGCGAGAGCGGTGTTATGCCGTCATTATCTGGCTTGTCAGGGTTGACATCTTCTCGCTCGAGCAGTATTTTCACCACCCCTTCACATCCATAAGCGGCAGCAAACGAGAGCGGCGTTCGATCGCGATTATCTGGCTTGTCAGGGTTGACCTCTTCTCGCTCAAGTAGTGTTTTCACCACTCCCTCATCCCCAGTCAAGGCGGCAAACGAAAGTGGTGTTCTGTCGTAATTATCCGGTTTGTCAGGGTTGACCTCTTCCCGCATGAGCAGTATTTTCACCACCTCCTCATGTCCACACCAAGCAGCGAATGAGAGCGGTGTTTGGCCGGAATCATCTGGCTTGTCGGGGCTGATCTCTTCCTGCCCAAGTAGTGCTTTCACCACTTCCCCATGCCCGCAAGAAGTGGCGAACGAGAGCGGGGTTACGCCGTCATTATCTGGCTTGTCGGGGTTGATATCTTCTCGCTCGAGCAGTATTTTCACTACTCCCTCATTTCCACCCAAAGCAGCATGCGAGAGCGGTGTTCGGCCATCATTATCTGGCTCGTCAGGGTTGACTTCTTCCCACCCGAGTAATATTTCACCACTTCCTGATTCCCACTTAAAGCAGCAATCGAGAGCGGTGTTCTGTTGTAATTATCTGGCCTTTCGGGGTTGACCTCTTCCTGCATGAGTAGTATTTTCACAACCCCCTCACGCCCGTGCCGAGCGGCATGCGAGAGCGATGTTAGGCCTTCATCGTCCGGCTTATCAGGGCTGACCTCTTCCTGTCCGAGTAGTATTTTCACCACTTCCTCATGTCCATGACCGGCAGCACGCGAGAGCGGTGTTCGGCCGAAATTATCTGGCTTGTCGGGATTGACCCATTCCTGCCTGAGCAGTACTTCCATCACTTCCCCATGCCCATTACGAGCAGCCCATGTAAGTGGTGTATACCCCCCAAAATCTCCTCCGTCGATATCGCAACATTCCATCTCTATCAAAGCAGCTACAACCTCAACAATCCCGAAGAATGATGCGCAGTGTAGCCCACTAAAGGGAGAACAGGCATCAAAATCCCCAAGGCCTAGGTGATTTACTGTCCTTGAGAGAAATTTGATGGATATGTGGCCATCATACTCCTGAAGTAGATTCAGCGCAAGTAATCTCGCACAGTTAGAGAGTTCCCTTTTCGCATGGACTCCCCAGTAGACAGAACAATATTCTAGAAAGGGTGTGTCCTGGATGCCAGGAGAGGGATCGGCAGAAAGGGTCTTGACCTGTTGGGAACTTAGGTAGGTTAAGCAGATCTCTGCCATTGCCGAGTGAGGTCGGCTGAAAATATCGGGATGAGCGGAAAGATACTCCTGGAGAGTAAAGTGCACCAGTCGAACAGTTGATGCCTCCTTGTCAACAGTAATAAGTCCTTAACAGCAGCCAACCAGTGTCGAAATCGAAGGAACGTTGCCAGCACGAAAATCTATGGAGCCTATCTCGACTGCTAAAGCGTGACAGAGCTCACCCGCTCGCAGCAGCCGTTCTGCATGACTGATCCACATTAAAGCTGCCATCCCGAGTCTACCATCCCGAGTCTCGATTTATCCCCACCATGCGCCTTTACCCGTTCTATCGTCGCATAGTAGGCATCTCCCAACCCTAATCCATCTGTCATTCTACTGAGCCTTTCTCGTCTCCGATGGGATGGTTGATTCTTGCAAGATTGCCTCGATATTTAAGGAAACAAGTAGAAACCTATATATATCTGTTAGCGAACAATGGGGCGAGGCCCTTAGTGTCATTGCCCTACGTACATTTCCGATATACTTTCGGGAATCCTCTCCAGAATGTCTGCCTCCAGACTCTCATCCATGGCATCCGGGGTTTCATCCTCACTCAGTCTAACACGAAGGTATCTGATGATATCATCTTTGCTGGGGCCTATAGACACACTTATCACTCGTCCAGCAAGACGCTTTTCGATCTCATCGCGAACATGGGGCCTTCCGGTCACGAATATTCGTGTGCCTGAGGAATTCTCAAGGATCTGTTTCAGTGAATCAAGGATTTTGATCCGATGAACTGCCGCACATTCGTCCAGGGCGTCAATGCACATAAATGTGTGTTGCGAGGAGATGATGTCCTGCAGCATCTTCACGATCTCAGGAAGTCGCAGTGCCCTTCCACCAATAGCCTTTTTCTGCTCCTGAAAGGCTCGTAATATTTCCTCTGGAACCCTCTCCATTCCGCTAACGACTTGTTTCAACAAGGAACCCAGCACACTCGTCGCGGAATGCTCCTTGCGGGCCGCGAAGTCGAAATAAAAAACATGTAACGACGATCCCTTGTCCTCTAGTCTGATCGCACAGCGTGTCCACTATCAGCGAACTGACGCCGTGGCTTGTCAACACTGCTGCTCTTCTTCCCCGGAGAATAGTTTTTGTTACCTGATAAAGGTTTTGCCGACCCCTAGATCCCCATAACAAAGCAAGACTGCCTTATCCCCTTCACCTTCTCCACTACAATCATACCAGCTTTTAAATTCCTCGGTCTGTATAACCCATTCCCCCACATTATCGACGCGGCGCTCTTGAACATCCTGATGCCGTAACCTGGGCTCTAGGGGTGACAACCAGCTTAGGAGCTGGGACCGATCATCGGCAACACTGGTATAGTTCCACACATTATCAAAAGAGTTTGTATTATTGAAGCAGTTGTTACTGTCATTGATGGTATATTGAGACATCTTCCGCTCTTTACCGCTTGCTGTGTTGAAGAGGAGCTATTGAGTATGGCTGGTTGATGACATTTCTGGTAGCTAAAGAAAAGTGGGGTCTAACATAAGAAAAAGCGGGTCTGCTGGCGCTCAAGCAACGCTGTACTGCTCGAATAGCCTTGTGCCTACCAGTATGCTAGACACGAAAACGGACTCCCCAACTCACTCTTTTTCACTTAGTAAATATCATGCAACGTCATGCAACACGCAGTGTCTTGGTACTTGTATAGGTTTGTGTGTTAATTTTTTTTTCAACATGTCTTTACCATTCTCAGCCAATACCCACTTTACCATAAAACAGAGTTCACAAGACTAAAGAGGAGCCGATTTTAAAACAGTTTCGTCCTAGGGTTTTCTCCGAGGACTTCGTTGTTGGGGCCAGTTCGTTATTAACTTTAGACTTGGTCGCGGCGAGGGTCGATTTCAAGCACCCGAGTACTTGTGCACGTACTGTACAGTACCAGTGCCTGCAGCAGGCACATATCCAAAACAGGAATTCACAGAATATACCGGTACCGGTATTGCAAAAGATTGGTGTGTATCAGACCACCTACCGGTATGCAAATCCACAAACCCCGTTCTGCCCTCTACTTGAGTAGGCTTCTGGAACTCGGTCTGAAAGTCAAACTCGGTCCCAGGCACGCTAAGCCTGTCCTAGAACGATTTGAGCTTTGTGATTTGCTGAGGCTGTTTGGACAAATGAAGAAGGAAAAAAGCACACAGCTAAACGATCTCCCACTGTGCCGGAGGTGAATTTGCCTCCGAGAATAAATGGCTGTTAAAATTCAATGCAACAGATATGCACAAGTATCAACACTATCGACCCGCTTTCGCGTGCTGATGACCTTTCATCCGATATCCTAGGCAGGTAAGGAGGGGGAAAGAGAGTACAGGAGGAAAAAACGCAGCACAGGCAAGATTTTCTCAAGGATCAACTCCGGATTTCTTATACCTAACCTCAAGATACAACCACACGATGTGTCTATCTTAGACTCTGAAATGCACTATTGAATCTTCGCAAATTTTCATAACCAGGATATCCATAACAAACTTCATATATAGCCAACTGCGGATCACTATAGAGGTTTGCCCCAAAACTCTAGTTTGATTTTGAGTCGCATGTCTGGCTGTTCCAAAAACCCGATAACCAAAAAGCAATAATAATGTCAAAGTGAAGGTTTCTAAAATACTGGTTATACCAGTATTTCACAAACTCTCATTTCAGAAGAGTGTGCACAGGCTACAATGATCCACCACAACCGTCAATTTTTAGAATTAAAAAAAAAAAAATAAGTATTGAAATACAGGTGCCAATTTTTAACTTGAGCATCACAAGTGTCATAGTCATATAGCAGAGGGAGACCTCCAGTCATCCAGTTACTTTCGGAGACTTGGTATCTGGCTGTTCTTGTACCGACTTTGCATTTCAGGATCACTCAACACACTCATCTTCACCAGGATGTCTAGAAAGAACCAAAATACTACTTACAGTGCCCAGGCAGCCTATCTTGGACACAGTTTGGGACAGAATGGATCCACTGCCCATTCCCCCCTTCCTGCCCTTCACCTTGCCCAAAGACAGGCTCATGGACAGAGAGGCTCCAAGTCTAGCATTCCTTTGCAAACAATGACATTATCTCTCTATCAGCTTACGCACCCCACCAGTGGTCGGAAGCAGCCAACCAAATTGTTTATAAGGAGGGCATGCCAGACAAAAACTTTTTTCTAGGCCCCTAGTTACAGTACATGGGCTTTTACTAGCTTTGCGTCGACAAGAACAGAGGCTACAAGTGAGATAATCCTTGTGACAATTTATTATATCTGTGATCTTTTATGAAATCTAATTCAAATCAATCAATTGCACACTACACTATACTCGAGCACTCTTACAATCCTATCAATACGGTAGTGGTAAAAGGCAACCTTTCTCTTCTGCAAAGACAAACCAGTATCTCAATCTAGATAGCTCCTCGCCAGTCTACAAAGGGTATCTTAAGAAAGAAAATCTGACCTCCATTATTCAAATTGAGAGCTTCACGTCACTGTAACTCTAGGGTAGCCATCAACTACGTTAGCATTTGTGATATTGCGCTGGAGCCTGGGGAAAGGATGCTCAACGCTGACGTTGGAGGCGGATTACCAGCACCCGCTATCGCTGTTAGAATATCCTACCCAACACACCAAACTACTCGTCCCTGCCTACTCTAGATCTCACCAATATCAAGCCCGGTGGAGCGAGGAAAGAGCCTGGTTGCGCGTGGTCGATTCCCGCGTAATTACTGGTGATGGATTGCGAAACCGACGGACTTTCTGGGTAAACCAGAGTGCACAAAAAATTGCCCCCCTACCCGCCCATTTACTAGTGAAAACTGGTGAGTAGCCCAGCGAACTAATCCCTTAGTCTGCACCGAGCTTGACTCACTTTTAGCGCAGCGATAAGCAAGACCATCACTCTGATTAGTTCGAATATTGCCCATTAAAGGAATAGGCTCACTCATAGAAAGCTGACCTAGCCAATCAAAGAACTTTACCTTCCTCTAGCTAAAGATAAACCTCCATTTATATATTTTAGAGTTAGGAGGTGGAACTAAGCTAGTGCCTGAAAACAGATTAAAGGACAGCCAGGAACAACTCGAAGTGTGCAAACAAGTTTACACTACCGTAAAAATTGAAATGATTGAGAATCTCGCTCGGACGTTGGAGTTGTCCCTCCTGGTAAGGTCTGTTGTGCTTTTTGTTTTCCCTTGTCTCAAATGAGGGCTGAAAGAGAGCCTTCCAGCTGGGTTTTTTCCCCTATTCAAAAGGGGGAATTCTAGACCTTCTAGCGTCATTCTAAATTATTTCGGTTTTTACGGTAGAGAAACCTGAAAAAAATGGACAGGATCGCACGTACAGCGCTTGATCTAGGGATGATTACACGTGAATCGCGAGCCTAGGAGAGTAATTTCAGTTAGTCGCAGCGTTAAACCCCTCTACCAGGTTCATGGTTTTTCCCAGGCAGTCTACGAAATTTAATGGAAGAGATACTTCCTACGGCGTGGACACCTACATTCGAGAAAACCTCAGGTGAAAAAAATCAAGCGGAAGCAAATACTGACAAAGGTCATACAGGTGAAAGCTTCCTCGCCTCCCGTCTTGCCAGGAAAGGTGGAAAAGTACTCCACCATTAAGCGAGATCAATAGCGCGCCTCACAGCCCACTCGAACAGGCCTCCCACCCGAACAAATGCTAATCGGTGGGTTTTGCATGAGGAAGCGAGCGGTGGTCAGCACAGCAGCCACAATTCATCCAAGTACTCGAGTATCATAAACCACTTGAAAGTTTCTTATTTGGGTTTAACTGTTGGAGTGGAGAGCCTGTTCGGATAGACTGTGGCGCCTAATCGTAGGATTTACCGCATAGTATTAAACCTCGTACTGTGCCAACTATCCTAAATAGGAAGGCAGATCTTCTACTTGTACTCAATAGGGGGATTTAGCTGGTCTGGCAAGAGAGTCGCTAGGGTAACAAAAGTGGAATAGTGCCCTAGTACGCTCCAGGTGGATTTAGCAACCATGGTCGGCTTGCGTCATTTGGGGGAGTTGATAATTATCATGAGCAATGCTTCAAAATCACCCTAATCTCAATTAGTCTCCTAATAAAACCTTTCCTCTTCTCTACTTCCCTTCTAACTTTATCAAAACTGCATGTCTTTTTGTCAAACCTGCTTCAATAAACAGCCTAGATTGGTTGCTTTGTATTCCACTTGAGATACCTATCACTGGACTATTTGTTGTATTTTGAGAAGTACTTAAAGACAAGGCATCATCTAGGCGGGTAAATACCCGCCTAAGAGTGAACGAAAAGACTTTGGGTATTCTCACTATACTCTTTACAGAGTGTTTCTTGGCCTAGCGACCCGTGCGCCGAACCAGCTAAATCCCCCTAATAATTATGACTCGAGCACAACTTGTACCACTCTAGTTCCTACAACCTCAAGTGTGCAGGGATGTCACACAAAATCTAAGCAAACATCACAAGTGACTTGAATGGAGCTAATTTACACTTTTGAGCGAATACAGCGCAAGAGAACTCGCAACTCTTTTTAGTGAGAGCCTCACGCATCTTGCCGCCAAGTGCGCTGGGAAAAAAACCAGGCGATATAAGGTCTGGGAATCGAGACTTTTTTTTATTGTAGTGACAAGACGTCTTCAATATCATAGAATATTATCATGTTGTGACACTCGTACAAGTATGAGTTTTGGGGCGCTAAGGGGCAGTTTCACGTGGTATCACTCGGCATTTTGTTTGATTTTGCGTGACCCAACCACCCTACTGGCCTTCCTAAATAGGAAGGCAGATTTTCTACTCTTTTTGGTGTTTGGTTGTCCTTGAAGGTTCTGTAACATCGGCTCGTTCCCGCTACTAATCCCTGGCAGGGCGTAGGGATGTCACGCAGAGCCTAAGCAAACCTCCCACACTGCTAATACTCAAGTACAAGTACTAAAGAATTTTTTACTTACTAGGGCTGCTGTCTAAGGCCCTGTTTGGTTGCGCTGGGCCCATTCAGGACCGTTCCAGTGTGGAACGGTTTGACCTGTAGAAACGGTTGCCAATTGGGCACCGTTCACTAGCCGCAAACACAGATGAAAAATTTTCACCTTAGACCCTCTTGAAGAAATTTTACTACTATTAACAACCTTTCTTAAAAATGGCTTGTAGATTATATTATATTATAAAAGAGTTATTTTACAAGACAATAATTATTATATTGATATTATGAATATTTACAGGCGATATTCCTACATGGCAACTGTTGGGTTAGGGCTGTTTTTAAATGGAAGGTTAATGTTTTTTTTACCGTTGCCAAACAGCCATTCGGTTCTCCCATTTTGAAATGGAAGGGGAACGGTCGTTTGTATGTGAAAACGGAATGGGCCCAGCGCAACCAAACAGGGCCTAAGTAATTAGAGCAAGTCAGGCCTAGGATTTTGGCCAAGACAAGAGTAACTTGGGCTGGGATTGAAGCAGATGAATAGATGGGTTAGAGTGTCTAGAATTACAACCCTTTTGGACCAATACCATACACTAAAACTCGTGACATCTCTTTGGCGAGCTTGACGCATCGTTTCTACAGTGCTCTAAGGGCTAGGGAGGACGTGGTCTAGGGGTTTCTTTTCATTGTGGTGGTTAGGCATCATTAGCGAAGTAGCTTTGGTGTTTAAGTAAAATCTAAGAATTATGCTTCCCTCTCATCTCATAATTCGTGACGCCCTCAGCTCTAGGGTGTTGATGGATATTTTCGCTGGGTGTTAATCGATGTTTGGTTCTGCGTGACCGCTGCAAATCAAGGTGGAATGGGAGACAAAAAGTATATGGACGAGTGGTGGGGGTGACTTGCTTGGCTTTTCTTTGTAGGATAGGCGGATCTCTTAAATACGGTATGTAAAACTCCTAGGGGTGTCATATACATATAGGAATCTCTTTAACACGACCTGTGAGGCGCTGGATGACGATATCCAATAGCGATGGCCACCAGTTGGTGATCGCAAAGGACTTCCCCAGTGTTTTTCTTTTTCTCGCTAGCAGAACAAACTTCACAAACTTCACAAACCAGAGCGCCAACAACTTAGCGAAGCTCAATTCACCAGATGAATTTGGGCCCCTGCCTTTACACCGGCTCGATTATGTAATTAAATTTTGAGAACATTGGATACTCGAGTTGTGTATGTCTTATGCGAGCAGAAATCATCCCCTCGGTATAGCCCCCAGGTAAACAAACTGCCGTAAGGACTCCAATAATTGAACCTCGCGCTAAGACGTCCCAAATTTCCTCTCTTGGATAGGGGGGCGAGCGCACAGTGAAAACTAACCTCCTCAGCTCCAGGTTAAGACAGAAAAAAAGAGAAAAGAGCCAGACCTTGCCAGCAGAGGCGACTCCAACATCCTGGCGTGAGGTTCAATTATTCGAGTTCTTACGGTGTCGTAAAAGAAGCATCGTGGGTGGGCGGTTGTGGGAAAGAAAGAAAGGGTACTCACGCGGCCGGGTTGAAGTCAGAAGGCCCAATTTTTGACTAGCGCATAACAAGCGGGAACTAACCACATACGGCATTAACTCGCCAAACTTGGTGGAAAATCCCATCATACTTGGGGTTCCTCAGGCCTTGGCTGCATAGCAAGTTTGGCAAATTTCTACTATATGTGGTTAGTTGTCACCAGATGTGCACTAGTTCAAAAAAAGGGCCTTCTGACTTCAATCTGGTCGCGCGAGTATATAAAGGCGCAGCATCCTGTCTCTGGTCATAAGACTCACTCCTCTGCAACTGATCAAGCTTCTTTCCTCCATATAATTAGCTTGAAATCTCGGTTTCTATCCTGGTGGTCCAAGCGGGGGCATCGGGCACATTGCTTCTGGCTCTCCTATCTGACGATATCTTCATCCAGAATCAAGAGACTTAGTGCGCCCCTTTTAAATCCTACCTTCCTTCCGTCATCCTCCCTTGTATAAAGCTTTAGAGGTTGGTGTTTTTAAACACTCTCACAGCGGCCCTAGGCAAGAGGCTCTGGCGGTTTAGAACTGGTTGGGGATTCTAATTTCTCTACTAAAAATCCTTCCAAGGGGTGTTCACTCACTCGGTTTACCCACTCACAATCCAAGGCTTCTCCTTGTGCTATGGTGCTATGACCCCACCAATCTCTGCATGGTCTAACCGGAAAAACCTCTGAAACTATCACGTGCAACCGGCAACAGCGCTAGCCACAATTCCCCAATCTCCAGACCCTTTTGCTGCCCTGTTGTTGCATCGGGAACCTGCTCCTTTGTTCTGGAGTTCCATCTTTCAGATCGCGCTCTCGGCACCCGCACACACCGCCTCGAATAGAGCAGCCCTCCTGATCTATTCGCTTGGATGTGTAAGGGGTAGCTGGCGTGGGGGCATCTACCGGATCGGCTGGTAGTGTTATCGAATCATTCAGCCCCCGACCGGTTGGGGAGAAAACTACTTTTGAATTCTTATTTCGCGTGACAGCTTCTTGGTTACCCGCAAAAACTGCGGAAACTCACTAAGCCCGGACCAGGATATGTTAAATCCGGGCAGTGAGGGAGTAGAATTCACCCTCAGCGGGTGTTTCTCATTAGCCAGTTTATACTGGCGAGCGCTCGCCAATGGCAACCTATTCTTCACTCCAAAATCTCAAGCTATACGATATCTTACTGGACTGGAATTAAGATATCTTGGTCCGGACTTAGTGAGTTTCCGTAGTTTTTGCGGTATTGGATATTCCCTCAGGATGGAAAGAGCGGCTTCCGAGGTTTGAGGTATGATATTCCGGTCCGCCGTACCGTATTATGGAGGTTATTCCTATTACATTTCCAATTAGTAAAATATCCTAATTTATATATCGAATCGCAACGAACTATTCCTCCAGGGGGCTCGGATCCTCTGCCTCTACCAAAGCAGCAAGGCACAGGACTGACTTGGGGGGAGTGATAATAGAACCCACATGTCTTAGTTCATCCTGTTTCACTAATTCCTTTGTTCGAAGCTCCTCCCGAATATCAAACCGATCATCATTAACTATCTCGACTTGTTTTCCGCATGAGCATCCTTGGCCTCAGGAAGGAAAACATTCGTTGATATTTTCGCCGAGAATCTTAGAAACCTAAGGGCTCTCTCCCTGCCCTAGTGGAAAGCTCACTATACATACTGTGATATTTTCACAATAATATCAACCCTAGTAGGGCTTGCTGGAGTATTTCGTGACCCACCAGCGTCACACTTTTTTGGGCGCACCCCCTTCATGACTAGTAGTCTATATAAGAGATCCCAATTGACCTCTTCTTTCTTCCACCAACAACCAATAAGACCAACAAATTCAACATCGCAAAATTCAACCTTCCTATTGGCAGTGCTCCTATCACGGCATATTTTCCAACTCATTTTATTTTCACTAGCTCCACTATGAGCTCTCTTTCTGTTCTCGAGATGGCCGTCGAAGCCGGGCCTCTTATCCACCAACGTTACGATGGAGTCGACCTCTGTGAGTATCTTTCTATGCTCGCTAACAACAAGTTTTATTTCGATGGATCGGATGGAGCGCAGCTCCAAATTCACCATATGCTTCCGGTCAACTGGAAGCCTGCCTCTGGACCTCTTAGCGTCTCGTTTGATTCGGCCCTCTACACCATTATTGGGACTCACTTTACTATCCGCAATCGCCCGGTTTATAAGCTTAGCGATAGTTCCATTCTTCTTGTCTTCGATCCCACTACTACCGACATGAATTGCGAGCTCACGGATCGTTCCTTCGCGGATCCTCAGCATGAGGTCACTGGCGAAAACCGTTTCTTGCGTCTTGCTATCAACGATCAAGACTTCGCCTCTCATGGCGCTGGCCTTAGTTTGATTCGCGATAAGGGTGTCAAGCGCCCCGCCAATGCGTAAGTACAATCCTACCACAGTCGTGCCCCGCTATAATGGACCGCTTATAAGGGAAACCTCGCTATTACGAATAAACCCTCTGAGAATTTACACCCCTGCTCCCATACAAATGCCCCTTGCTATAAGGAATTTCTTCCAAAACCTCGCTATAACGAACGAAAAATTCCGAATTGTTGGCCTTCGTTATAGCGGGGTGCGACTGTACCGTACCGGTTTCATGTGCTGATACAATCATAGGTTCATCTTGTTTAGAACGGAAAATGTGAATGCAATCAAGGCTCAGTATCCTGGGGTTGGGAACAACGACATCTGTATGTGGTTCTCATTCTTCCCTTTTTCACTCTCCGCTCTTAGTACCATTTCCCTAATAGTTTCAATAGCAAAAATTCTCGGTCGCATGTGGCAGGATTCCCCGGACGAAGCCAAAGATATTTATAAAGTATAACATCTCATTTAACTGTTTGTTGGAATCACTAACACATTAATAGGCAAGGGCCCGCCAACTCGCGGCTTCCCACAAGTTGGTCAATCCGAACTATAAATACACCCCGCGCCGTTCTCATGAAATTATGAGAAGGGCCTGCGCGAACAAGGGCCCTTCGACCCGCGCCGACCTTCACCGTGCTGGGGTCGCGAAGCGTGCGAGGAAGAGGGCCTCTACCCATCTTGGAGTCCTCACTGACCGCTTCGCCTCCCAGCCCAGTGCAAACACCTTGGGCGATATGATCGAGGAAGCGGAGCGGGTTTTAAAAGCCTTCGGTTTGATTAATTGAGTGATCTCAATGGAGGGAGCTTATGGGTTACTTGGGTGATATACTTTTAATGGGAGGGATGATCTTGTTTGTTCGTAAAGGGTCATTAGCTCAATTAAATAAACTTGTAAGGTCCAAATAAACAAAAAATAAACAAAAAATATCTTAAAATGAGAGTGAGAAATCCGAACACCAAACCATAAGATAAACATCAAGTTGTGCGGGACGGACTGTGGGTCAAAGTCCGTCATTTTTTTGGCTGAGCGGACGCCCTACGCCAGGCAGCCTAAGAGACAGATGGACTGAGTGCCCGAGCGTCCCGTACGCGGCAAACTCTGACAATTATCCTTAGGCCCTCACGCCCCTCCGCTCTCCTTTGTATTATGCGACTAGAAAGTACCTCTCACGGTTACACCGCTTTATTTATCCATCGCTCGTAAACCCGTTTAACTGGCACCCCATATTGGTTGGTGCTTCACCATCTTCTAGAGTCGGGGATATGACTTCTAGCCCAGTAATGCTCCCTTGGATTGTGGAATGCGCCCAAACTTGCCATTAACAAAGGAAGCAGATAAAACCCCAAGATTCATTCCCGAGCAGAAGGCATATCAACAAATTAGACTACAAGATTGCTACCTGGGCCATTCATTCCACTTGTTTAGCCAGATTTCAGAGTAGAGATAGGCAGAGCTGAAACCATGAAACATCATTCATCTCATCCCCGGCCGTCCCCTGCTCTCCCGCATCTCCCGCGTGCTTCTGTGACTAAGGCCTGTGGCCCTACGAGAAGACTGCCAAAAAGACCAGGCTAGATGAGGCATAACCGGAGTAGTTTTCTCTTGAGCACTACTAATAAACTTGCGTTGATAATCAACTATAAACCCGGATTTTTTATCGCCAGCTAGTAACACTATCAAGTCTAGATAAGGGGATCGAACTCACTCCACCATCCGAATATAATCTAGAATAGAATAACTTGCTGTGTACTAACGTTAATATAAAGCAGTATGGGCTTATTAAATACGAGTGCTAAGCTAGAAAAGGCATTTTCCTACTTACAATTCCAATTGGGGCGGGGTGGGAGGGATGGTCTTTGTGCTATTCTTCCACAATGCACCTAGTGATTGCAGGCAGCTCCCTGGTTTTGCTTAGACGGTATCCTAGAACAGGAATCTGCAGTTGGTAAGCTTGACGGAGTTCCACAGACACCTAACGAGCCTCCGAAAATGGGCTCATAGCGGCTAACATTTCAGCATCCTTGATGGATTTGGAGGTCAATATGCATTCTTGCGGGTGGATCAAGTTGACAAAAGTGACGAAACAGATGAAGTCATGGACTTCTCCAGCTGCCTAGCCAATGCTTCCAGCCATATCTCCCTGGAGCTCCTGCCATCCCACCCCATTATACCTCTCTAAACCTGAAATAGTATAAAGATATCCAACTTATCTACAGTACGGGGACAAAGAGTTTTGTCCCACCACCGTTTTACACCAAATTTAACAAAAAATAGGCATTTTTAAACAGGCAATTCCCAACACTGCTTGCATGAAAACACTTTATAAATCATTCCATCAGCCAGAGAATGACTATCCATTCAGACCCTCAGAGCTAGAGGTTCGAGGGGTCAAGGCTGTCTTCATTCTTAATGGTTGAGTCAACGAGTCTGAAAGTGACCCAAATTTTTGTATGGGGCTCCATACAAAACAGTACATGGCAGCCAATGCCTGATACTTAATTAGCTTTTTCTCCGCTATTTTATAATTTTTTAAAAATTCTGTAATATTCCTCATGTTATACACAAGTTTACTAATACACCACCAAGCTTCTGTGGATTCTCATAAGCATTGTGCTATGAGAGAGGGTGGTGAAAGTGGCTACTTTTGGTAAAAAAGGGTATTGGACAAACATTTTGTCCTAGTACTGTAACATAACTGCCAACCTAAAGAAATACAGCCAAATACGAAGGAATTATATAGGAAACCAACGTGCGGGAAATATGGGAAGATATTGTTTGTGGACAACGGAACCTAATATATCTAACAGGAATATTCTTATATAGTTTCTTTCTCCCCTCAGACGCCTCCTTCAGGCCTCCATCTCTTTTTCAAACCAAGTCCTATTTAGGACTAGCAAGCGTTGACTCCTGTTGTCCTTTTTGTTCCTATATGGTTTCTTTGAAGATCTTTAGTTTCTTGATTCTTTGCTGTGGGCATTGAGAGATCCCGATGGTAATGGCTGTACTGAACCACTCCACTATATAGCTAAGATACATCTTTCTTATTATTCACACGAATGCTTTTTTCTCAATTAATAATCTTGACCGTTATCTATCGTCACTTCTCTGTCCAAGCGATCACAAATTGCGGCAAGGTGCCCTTAATAACCCACGAGTGATATCTCATGATTTGCTTTGACAGTATTCCAATCCTCCATGCGCCAGCTGTATCACAAATCTATTTTTCCCCCCACCTCAGCCTTCCAACCCCAATCACGTATTCCGGCTGCTCAAGCCCCCCTCCCCCACACTCTCAGTCGCATAACTCCATCTAAGGCTAGTTCCCTAGCCCAATTCTCGGAAGATTGTAGTGGATATAGGTTGGAAGTTCTAGCCCCAAATGACAGCTACTTTTGTGGAAATAGAGAGAGAGCGGGACTTAGTCGCTGGTCCGCTGGTATGGGTGGTGATAGTCCGCTCGAATATCTAGGTTCCGCCGGCCCCGCTAGGTGGGGAAAGTGTAGTTTCCTTAATATTCCTGAATTGATGTCCCATCACCGGCTCGAACCTGCCTCGTCGAAGGGGGCCCAATCTTACTATACGTTTGTCAGCGGAGGCTCTCTCGTAGCTAACCTACTATGGCGAGTACAGTAAAAACATGCAGTGCTGGCAGTCGTCCAGTCCGACGGCAGTCGACTAAAATTGGCCAATGCGCCCTATTAGGCACGCACTAGTGCTACAATAAGTTAAAAGAAAAATAAGCTAAAACAAATAAATAAAATTGCAAAATAAACAAAATTTTAATGGAGGAGTGCGGTATCCATAAAAGGAAACCCAGGACTAGTGCCGTCCGACTGCCGTCGCCCCGTCCAGTCCGTCCAAAGACGAGACATTCTCGTCTTGTACCATCTTGACCCCGTCTAGGACGGACTGGACGACTGGAATCGCTAAAGACATGAAAGAATGACTTTTGGAGAAGGTCACAGATAGAGTGCAGGTAGAGGTCATATTCCAAGAGATTATAGCTAACCTACTGTACCTCGTCCTCTATCGGACTATTCACTACTATCGACAACAAAAAGAAACCACAATGAAGACAGCAAAGCCTCCCATGCGACAAAACCCAGGGTATATTGCCATGAAGAACCAACTAAAAAAAAAACGCCCTCTAGAGCCAGCCTTGTCTACCCACTTACCTACCAACAACGCCCCCAACATTCGGATCTTCCCTCAATGCGGCCTTAACCTCCTCCTCACTAATCAAAAACCTAACTCTCCCCCCACCACCGCCTCGCTTCTCCACACTGAGAACCCCAGATTCAACCAACCCCTTGACCGCGGCTTCTATTCCACCAACTCTTGGTCCGCCGCCAAGTTCTTCCGCAACGCCCTGATTTCGAACGATCCTTTCCGCCTCATCAAGGACATCGCGGAGAACACCTTCACCAACTCCGGAGCGACGGCTACGGAGTAATAGAGCCGTGATGAAGATCTTGGAGGAAAGGGAAGTGGTTTTCAGAAACATTTGCAAAGGGGAAGAGGTAGCTTCCTGGATTGCCTGTTTAACAACGGCAATGGTTACTCTCCCGCCGGCTTTGAGGCCGCCGCCGCGCAGTGGGGAGACGCCCCCGCCCTTCTGTCTGGACGGCGAAGGTGGTGCTTGCTCGTCTCCTCCCCCGTTGGAAGAGTATTCGACAATCTCGACTGCGCGCCTGCATATATCTAGGGCTCTTCTAGCATCACCAGATACAGCAGCGACTTTTCTGCTGGCGAACTGAACGGCGTCTGGGTCCACAATGTTACCAGGCACACCGTTGAGGCGGGACTGAATGATCGTCATTAGCTGCGAATGGGTGTAGCCAGGAAATGTAATTCTAGTAAGACCTGTTAAACAATTTAGCTGCATTTCTCAAGAGTTAAGGGTGTCTTTGCCAACCTAATCTCGACGAGATCTTATTGCTCAAGGTTCTCTCGGGCAAGTCCATGGTATTCGCAACCGCCAAAACAATAAGCCTAGAATACCGTCCCCCGGGCCAATTGAAGAAATTGTACATGACTCCTTGGCCCCGCGTAACTAATTGATCAAGTTCGTCCATCAAGACGACACAAGGAACCCTTCGAGGACTGGGGGTGCTGAACTCTGACTCCAAAAGTCCCAAGGCTTGTGAGGGGCTTACACGATCACCTTTAATCGCCTCCCAAAGAAGAGAATACGCCTGATGGGGATCCGTGACCTTCATTCCATTGATCTCAACAAAGGTAAAGTCGTCCAATTCTTCCAAGGTCACTAAGTACTGCAGTTGTGAAATAACCTCACGAACTGTAGCCGTTTTTCCAGTTCCAGGAGTTCCGGAGATGTAAATACACGATCCGGTTCCCTCGGCAATAGCAGCAGAAAGGTGAGTGTACACCTCCGTAAACTCATCCTCACGACAAGGCAAAGAAGGTGGAAGGGTAGACACGTGTAACCGGTGGCGTGCAAGTGCATAAGGGGTTGACAAGTGAGTACCTGGGGACAGTGTACGAGTTGAAAGAGGAGTAAAGAGCAGAGGTTTCTTCACCACCATTCTAGAGAGATGTTAGCAATTATGTAGACCAATCGACAGATTGTCTAACCTCTTATGTGTAGGAGTACTGTATTTCTTCGAGACGCTTCCAGGAGTCCGTCTAGTTGGAGTAGTAAGAGCAGATGTCTTCCTTTTCTTACTTGGAGTGCGGGGAGCTTTAGTCCGTCGACTAAAATTTGGGTCATCCTCCACCACATCGTCCAACTCTGCAATTTCACCCTCATCCAACATATCCCGATCCCATTCCTGATCTGTCTCGTGATCCTCATCACTTGCTTTACGCCTTTTCGGTCTCCGTGCGCCTTGTCCGACAGATTTGTTCCCTCTCCGCTTAACCGCCTTAGTCTCATTATACACCATCTCCCCCATGGCGGCAATATCAGTGTCCCTCCCTTTCCAAACTTCCTCCCAAATAAACTCAGGCGTATAAATTGCAGTTCTAGGATTGCACCCCCGTCGGCAAACAAAAACCTTCCCATACTCCTTGGATTTCTTCTGCACGCCGTTGGGATATTCTTCGTTATATTTCTGAAGGGAAAGAACCTTTGCTCGGCCGTTTATCGACGGCAGAGGAATCAGGTTGTAGGAGGGATTAACGTAAAGTTCATTCTATTCCCAAAGTCAGCACACTGAACATGTAAACAAAGAAACAAACAAACAAACCGGTAAATAATCAATCCGCTTCTTTTCCTTATTCTTAACCTCGAACTCAGTGGAAAACCACATGACATTTGCCATCATTTCAACCCCACCCCCATCCTCAATCTTCCCCTCTTCTTCGTCAAACTCACATATCATCCCGACATATGCTTCGCCCTGTAACCCTTCCCCTTTAATAAGCACGCAGTCCCCAATGCCGATATTGAATTGTCCCATTTTGGCACCAATTTTCGAGCGTCCTTGGTCCGCGATGGCTGGGTCGACTACTTCTGGTTCATTGGGGTAAATCCATTCCCAGGGGAGGTCTTCATCGCCGAGTTCATCGTCGGAATCTTCGCGCTGAACGCCATGAAGGATTTTGCGCACTCGATTGATGTTCGGTTGCTTTTTCTTTGCCGGGGGATTGACTGAGAGTGCCATATGCGGTAGTTTGAGAATTAAAAACAATGGAGATTTGGGCAAGTGGACAGAACACTTGATCAAAGAAACGAGAACGATTCTCAGCGAAAAAGGGGGAAGACGCGTGTGGAAATCGGAGCTCCTTCGTGTTCGGCGGCTCTAATCTGCCAATTTCAAGGTGTCACGTGAAAACGCACCATTCACTTTGCGCAACGAAAACTCCAAAAAAAAATAGTCTACCGGTATACGATGCTTAAAATCGCCTCCTCTTTGATTCAACAAATTCTGTTCTTTTTTTTCATTTTGATAAGGTGAGTGCCAGTCGAGAACGGCGCACCCCGAACAAAGTGAACGCATAAGTTTACTCTAAGGGGCCACATTTTTTATGTATTACTAAACGGAAAAAAAGTGAACAGGAAGGCCAATCTCCAATGTCGGGCACTATAACAAAAGTTCGCGAATCCTCCTTCCGATGCAATCACGATATCCCACCAGCTCAGTTCAGGCGATCCTAAAAGGGAACTCGCCCATCCAAGGCTACGGGCATTACACCGCACAGCCCGAGAGAGCAGTCCATCGAATTCAATTTTCCCCCGAATAAATCACAACCCGTCGCCCAACTTATTAAAACTCCCAACCCCTCCTAATCCAAATACTTATCGATTCCCCCATTCTCCTCCTCCAAATTCCTCCTCTCCGCCTCTCTCTCCGCCCTCCTTATTGACTCCCTCTGCCTCCTCCTAGCTTTACTCCCCCACCCCTCCCCCTCGCTCTCGTAATCTAGGGGAATCGGCTTATCCTTATCCACCGTGACCTCCTCCATTTGCGTATGTTCGCCCGATTTGCTCTCCTCTTCAAGCGCCTCTAGCCGCTTCATGTGGGCTTTGCGGGCGTAGATTAGGAACGCGCGGCGGAGAACTAGATACCCGCAGACGCAGACGACGAGGCGGATGGTCGTCAAAACGGTGTACTGGCGGCCAAGAACGGTGAATGCTACGGCATTGGGTTTGATGCCGGCGTTGTTTAGGGCTTGGCGCAGTTCTTCCATTGTGAGGTGGTTGATGAAAGGGAGAAGATCGAGAAGTTGGAAGGGATGGTGAGGAAGGAAGAGGGAGAGAAGAATCAGGAGCAATTTTTCGCTTTAGGTGTGCGTGAGCCAGATTTTCTTAGTCCGTGCGTGGCAAGTGGCGCGAATGTGGTAACTCGATGCTTGATCATTGCCGCTTAACGCGAGACACTCAAGTCGCGGGTGCATTTCAACTTGCCGAAAAGAAGAAAAAAAGAAGAAACAGAACCCAACCTCAGTGCAAGCCACTCTAATTAAATTAACCCTCAAGTTCTCTATCTGCTTCGAGGTATTCTACAACATGACGCCAGTATCAAATGCCGCCGTCTCAACTTCTAAGAGCAAATGCAGTTCCCAACCCAATTACCACTCCCAACCCAGCCAATATAGTCCATACCAGCCCCCTGATAGATCTCCTATCCGAAATCTCATCAAATTCACCATCCAACCTCTCAGCCATTTTCTCCTTTGAAAATAACCCAAGCGCCCTTTCTCTTCCACGTGTAGCCATCTCTACAATTGCCTTCTCCTCCAACTCAAATAATGCCATTTGCATCACCGCAGTCCATTGCTCGTCGTCTGCCGGCCTTAACCAACCCGTCTTCCCTTCTTCAATTGTTTCCAAGGGGCCGCCCGAGTTGTGCGCTAGGACTGGAACACCGGCAATCATAGCCTCCAGCGGAACGATACCAAAGTGCTCTCGAGCAGGAGTGTACACGAGGAGCGAGGCCGTCTTGAGTAAATAAGCCTTGAGCGTCGTCGGGATAGAAAGCAAGAACAGAACATCCGTATCCTCCGGCACCGATAAGCTCGAAATAAAATTTCGCGAAGTTACAGATTTGAGGCCTAGCTTTTCACAGAGCACCACCAGGCTATTGTGGTAGGTGACGTTCTCTGAGACTCTAGTGTCGTAGCCTCCAGCAATGACCAAACGTGATTGGCACCTTTGTACCCGGGTGAGCAGGGAATACGATGTTATCGCTAGATCTATATTCTTCTTCCGCTCGAACCTATTGATCGAGAGTATGATTTTTCTCCCATCATTCGGGAACGGTGGATCGTTGTCGATGGCCTTTGAGAGCGAAGTGAGAGTAGGGGTAACACACGGATACACTACCTTTGGAACAAGCCTAATTCTCGGGAACGCCGTCGCAAAGACCGATTTTGTAAATGCCGAGTTGACAGCAATTGTGTCTGCCAATCCAGTAGTAAAGCCCTCAAGCCAATCAAACGGGATACGGTAAAGGCTCTTGATAAAAGAAGCTCTCGTTGCAAGCAGGTAATCCGGGAAATGGCAGTAGAACAGAATCTTAGTCGCTGGCGAGAAAAAGCGAAGCAAGGGGATCGCGGCCGAGAGCTGGTCGATGAAAATATAGTCGTACTTCGAGATCTCATTCGTAAGGAGCAAGGTCAGCGAGAGGTGGAGCTGTCGCAAAATCGCGCAGAGAATACTGAAGCGTCCCAAAAGGTTCGGAGGAATGACCGTATTCCCAGCGACACGAACATCAAGTGTCCCTAAGTTATATTAGCTTATGACAAACAAAAGCAATTCAGAGTGTATACCATCACGAGCTTCATCAAAGCAGTGTCTTTGGTCACAGTGAGAGGTGTAAACGGTTACCGTATGACCCCTTTGTTGGAGTCCTACCGCAGCATCAACAACAAGCCTCTCAGCTCCTCCGATTCCCAGGTCTGGGTGAATGAATAAAATCCGTTTTTTCGACATCTGATGCTGTTCTCCAGGCATCAATACCAGTTGGGAAGTAATGAAGCGAGGAACCGCGGGCAGCCCCTGACAACCTACAACCTTTGGTTACACAATACCGGTGCCTTACCAAGAAACACAGTGCTGTGCCAAAGAGTACGCACCTAGCATAGTGCTGCACAGTATCATACCAGTACTCGAGTAGCCACGGCAGCTAGCTCCAGTTGCCCAGTCCCACCTCAAGCTCAAGAAGAGAAAAAAGAAGAAAAAGAAGAAAAAAATGGGTGAACCCTCCTCCTCTTCGAAACCAAAGACCCCAACACACCGCCAATCCACAATCTCGGGTGAGGGGGAAGATCCTAGCTCACCAGTTTCTCTACTCATCAGATTCGCCATTTCACTCCCGGATCTGCCAATCTACGTGCCAGCCGCAGCTAATACCTCAGTCTCAACACTCAAGTCACACGTCCGCTCCTTACTTCCATCCGAGCAGTCAAAACGCAGATTGCGACTGATTCATGCGGGAAAAGTCCTCTCGGATTCAGCTACCCTCGGCTCACAATTACAAATTCCTTCTGCCCCACCGCCGAAAGATGATAGTAAGAAAGGGAAAGGGAAGGATGTTGAAGTCGAAGATGTGCACAGAGCTGTGTACATACACTGTAGTGTTGGTGACGAGCTCTCAGAGGAAGATTTAGCTAAGGAAGCAAACGAACAAGAGGTTTGTTTACCCCCTATATCCATATATCCTCCTTGATCTTTCTTCTCTTTCTTTAACGAGGTTATTACAACAGTCCCCAAACCACCCAACCCATCAGCGAATATCCACCCTCCCCCAACCCCGCGGTTTCGATCGTCTCCTTTCCGCCGGCTTCTCAGAATCAGACGTGGCGGCCCTACGCTCCCAATTCAACCGCCTCCATGGCGACGACGAGGAGAACGTACGTATGCTGGAGGACCGCTGGATCGACGAATCTGCCGGACAGGGTGGTGAACTAGCGGACGGCAGTCTCGCAGGCAGCTACGAGGATGTATTCCTAGGCGCCACAATCGGCTTCTTCTGGCCCGTGGCTGTCTTCTTGATGAGGGAGGAAGAGGTCTTCTCCAAGCGCATGCAGATGTCCATTCTTGCCGGAGTTCTGGTTAACCTGATGTTTTGCGTCTTGAGGTATTCCTCAACTTAGGTAGGGCTTTCACCGCTTGTTCAAGTGAGAGTTTGTATAATAAGATAACTTAATGGATCACGGTGGTGCTGCTTCATGTCCCCCCCAAAAAAAACCTATTAGTATACTTACTCCCCGAGTCGAAAGATACGCCCGTCAGTTGCCTTCACAAGTACAATATAAACATAATACATCCAGTAGCACAATAGGTTTTTATGCTATAATCTTTCAGCTTAGCCCGGCTCCGGTAGACTATGGGTATTATACTATATCATGTTCCCGTAAAAATTCCCCAAATCCACCATCGGCCGTCAGACCCTAGGCTTCACAATCCGAGTCAAATGATCTCGAGAAGGAATACTCGCAATTGAACGGTGTTTGTGAAGGCAACTGCCACTGCATACTGCCAAAATTCAGGTTTTGGGCCCGAATCTTGGTATCATGCAATAATGGGCGTGCTCACAAACGTCATCCAATTGCAAGTAGTGTTTTTCAGACAGGACAGGTTTGGAGGCTGGGCTTTCTGGATCTCATCAACTGGCACGGTATTCGATATTTTGTTAGCCTACAAGCACGGTACTCTTCTAAGCCTACTTGTACCATGGTTTGGCACAGTAATTCTGTGGAGATTTCCGGTGGTGGGTTTAAGGAATTTTTACGGTATCTCACCTTAGATTACACGATCACAGGCACAAGGAGAGTAGAGAAAAGAAAGAAAATTTAATTTTTAAAAAAGGTGAGGCATTGGGGGGCTCTTCGTTATGAGGTTTGTCTTTTTGGTGCGATAAATAGTTTTGGATGAACCAAATCAAGAGCTACAAAGCTCTGTAAACTAGAATAAACAAACAAGAATCTTCTAATGCACTTACAGCTCCTCCTCCCCCAATTATCGCGAGAAATACCACTCCGGATTGCCATCGCAAGAAGAAGGGCTTTCCCGTAACCTTCTCGCCGAGCTGATGTAATTCACCCATCTTTTCGTAGTTCTTGTCGTAGGCCCGTCGGATCTCTCTAAGATCCTAACAAATTGTTAACACTAATAACTAGCTGGTACAGTACTAATTAGAGTACCTACCTTGAGAACAGCAACAAAGTTATCCTCTAACGTACCCCACCGCGAGTCGAGACACCCTGTATTCAGAAAACCAGTTTATGCTCTCTACTGGTGGACCGATAACCGGCTGTTTCGTGTCCCAATTTATATGTTTGTTTCATGTCACCGTGTGTCTCGACTCGCCGTGGGGCACGTTAACCTGGAGATACGAGGGCTAATTGATTGGTCAACCTATAAAGTTAGCTAACTTCAAAATAGGTTAGTGAAGCCTTACCGCAGAAGCCGGCCCTGAGGGTGTCGTAAGACCCCTGAGATTGTTGCGTAAGAGTATTTGCGGGGATAGGCGGTGGATGTGTGAGAGTATTTTGAATCGAAACATTTGTAGCTGCGTGAAAGTTTGGGTTGGAATATCTGCGGGGATTGGTGATTGATCGGAGAGTTGAGGGTGGAGCCTCTCTCCGGATAACAAAAGATTATTAAAAAGCCAATTGTTGAAAACAATCGATGCGGACGTAATGATCGACAGTGAGGGTTTTACGCAACGGAGTGGAAGGGCCTAAGCAGAGACAAAGTTTTTATTAAGCGGAGATGAAGATCATGATCGATTGTGATAAGTCGATGGAAAGGAAAGACTTGAGGAAAGTTGTGGAGAGGAAGAAAGGAGTATAGAGAGAGAAAGGACCGGAAGGAAATAAAGAAAGACAGGTGTGAAAACTTTTCATAGCTTGCGCCACTTTACCGATGCATACGCGTGCCACTGCAGCCTTAGAGTGCGGGTATTAAACTGCTACTATATTTCCAACACCAATCTGCAATTCACGACCGAGTGATCACTAGTGACAACGAAAAAAAGGAAGTTCTAATATTCCAATTGGCATTACAGTAACGCCCTCAATCTAACTCCCTCGCTCTACCTTCTTGGCCTTACTCTAGATCCCCCCTCCGGCGGATATCACCCACAATAATCCCCAACAGCCAAACATTCACCGCAAAAAACAGTAACGATGCAACCCACAAGCCCGGAACGAATGTCGCCTTCCCAAGAAACTCCAATTCATAGCCTTGCCCTAGCCACACCGCCTGTAAACCAATCCAATTAGCAACCATAAGTGCCAGACATTCGGGGGAGGGGGGAGAGCAGCACCTGCGAAACAGCCCACAACACCAACGCAACCCCACCCAACCACGGCCTCCGAAGAAGCACAGAGCCAGGCAGGTAGAACGGCAGCAGGACGATATACCACATGAAGTACTGCGATGTGCACACCTTATTGAACGAGACGAAGGCGAACGTCTGCGCAAACATGGTCACCGGGAGGTCGTGCTTGGCGAAGGCCAACGGTATGATGAGTCCCGAGAGGAGCAACTGTGGAAGGAACGGGATCGAGGAAAAGGGGGTGGAGGAATGGCCCATGGGCGAGGAGGTCAGGTGTAGGAGAGTATTATATGGGGAGAAATTGTGTCGGTGGTCGACGCGCGATAGGTGGTGGAGGTAGGTGTGTTGGAGGAAGGGGCTGGCGTAGCTATGTATAGGTCGGGTTAGTTACTCGCTCCAGCGGCGTATGAAGAGTGAAGGGAACAGACAGTTTATACATCCACACATTCAACCCGACAAACGTTCCCAACGCCCAAGTTCCAAAGATGACTCTTTCACGATTGACAAAGTCTATGGCCTTCTCGAACCACCCCTTCCTAGCCTCCTCCCTTCCACCACCACCCTCACTCTCTAGCCACCAAACAATAGTTGGTGCATAAATAACAGGATATATTTTAAAATGCGTGGCCAACCCTACCAAGACCCCCGCCAACAGCACACGTCTCCTCAACACCGCCCAGACAATACCCACCACCAGCACTCCTAACAACCCCTCAGAGCTGCCGCGAGTACTGATAGTTGCAACCATGGGATTGACAAGCCATATGCTAGCGAACCACCTGGCTCTCTGGCTGTCCATTCCCCGGTTCGTTAAGACCACGTATATCAGCCATCCGGCGAGCACATCTGCAGCAGCAAAGATGATCTTGCCGAATGAGAAGAAGAGGAATTGCGGGTTTAGGGCTGTTGGGAGGAGGAGCCAGGCGAGGAGCGGGGTGTATCGATAAGTTTCCCGGGAATAGGGGGTCAAAGTCGAGGCACTGTTGGAGTTTGTGAGGAGATAGCGGGAAGCGTCGGTGAATACATAGTAGTCTATGTCTGTGTATTTCAGGGGAGAGGTGGAGTCTTGATATAGACCGTAGAGTAAAAGAGTTATCCGGAGGAGAATCGAAGCTCCAAGGAGGGTCCGGAGTGACATCTTACATCACACTGTGGGTGGTTGTCCGGATATGGAGGAAGAGCGGGTCCGGTGGAGCTTGCTTTGTTGCCCCTGAAATTGGAGCCGCAAATTAGTCAGCACAGATTATCACTCGTGGAGACGGCGAGACACATCAAGTGCATAATGCACCTGTCAAGCATTCAACGCCGACCTTTTGCCGGCGTAGTGTCAGAACAATGTTGCAACGAAGGGCCAAGAACAGACTTTTTGAAACCGGGGGTTATAAGATAGAACCCCTTCTAACAAAAATGGTGAACAAGGTACATAAGCAATGACATTTGAAGGCAGCCGGGAGCAAAGAAACAAATAAAATGATGGGGAAAGGAAGCAAAATGTAGCAGGGGAAGCAAACAAACTAGCACCAGTGCTCCTCTTTCCCTTCATCTGAGCAATAAATACTCACATATACAGGTTAAAGGTGGAAATTCCCATAAAAGTTCCTGTTATTTTAGCTTACTAAGACATTAAAGAACTCCTCCCCTTCAATCCCCATTTTCAAAAGCCCCGATTCAAACCCCCCCCTACTAACCCCCCGGGTTCCATTACCGAAGGGCTTCTTTGCAACACTGTGTCAGAATGAGGTCAGAAGAATGGTATACCCACTTGAATGTGGCCTATAAACCATCCTAGATTTTCGGAATCATATTACAAACACAAGAAATGAACAGTCCGGGAACTACAAATGGATGGCTTAAGATTTGGAAGTTTGAAATGAAAAGTGACGAGGAAGGCAAAATTGCCCGACCAGCTGTGCCGATCGAAAGGAAATCGGCACAACGCACTAGCCCCTCATACAGACAAAGAGAAAAAAAAACCCAAATAAAACAAATTAATCCTGATCCTGCGCATACGAGTGTTTTCTCATTTCTCCGAGCCTCTGGCGCGCTTGTTGTAGCTGGGTCTCAAGTTGTAGGATTTCGACCTTTCAGGACGTAAGCACTAATCCAAATAAAAGGAAAAAAAGAAATGGTGTTACCTGTTGCTCCATTTCCTGGACTTTAAATTCATGGGAGGTTAGTTTGGAATAGTCCACATCCTCATTCTCTTCACGGTTCTTAGCAGAGATAATGTCCCGAACTTGCCGGACGAGGGATTTGCATGCGCTTGTGACGGCTTTCGATGCGGCCTCGAGACGCTCTTGTGACTTGGACATGAATGATGCCTTAACACGAGACGCGGCTACAAGTTGTGCAGTGGACGCCGCAACATCGTTGGCAACGACAATCCTACTACCGTTAGTATAAGTTAGACTTGAGGATATTGAACGGAAGCTTACAGCTGCTCAAGCTTTTTATGGCCACTAATAACACCGTCGGCGGTCTCAATCAACATGTTTGTGGATATGGCAACAGCCTTTGCTGCCGAGATCAACCCCTCTGTCCAGCGATTGTTACGCTTGTAAAATGCAGTACGGGAACTGCTTCCTTTCCCCTGTGCTACAATCTCTTGCTGCGAAACTGTGGCAGCCTTGATCAACTGAGCAATGGCGTTGGTAACCGCGATAGCGGCGTCCAAAATTGAATCGTGAATACTGATTTCAAATGTTGAATAACTTGGATTCTTGGGTTTCTTCATGAGGAGCGCCAGACGAGCCGTAGCAGCCTCGATTGCCGCAGCCGCCTTATTCATCTCTGCATCGACAACGTCTCCAAGATCCCCACTTGCCTTTGATAGATCGGAACCACCCTTAGCCAGGAATTGCTCAGCAAGCTTGTTCAACTTCTGCAGGTGTTTCTGAACTTCAAGATTGCTTGAAACGACAATATCTGTCTTGCGATCGACGCTCAAATCGTCTAATCGGAAAGACATGAGGTTCTGGAAGAATTTCACAGCGGTTCCTGCAGACTGTCGCGCGGATGACAAGATGGCTTCGCTTCTCTTCTCATCTGGAGCAAACCGTGTAACACCTTTGGCATTCGCAAGCACATCTGCGATGGCGCCAGCAAATACATGAAGCGTCTTGATGATCTGAGATTGTGTGCTATTGGGTCCATCCGCAATAAAGTGATTGAATGAGGTGGCAAACTCAGTGGCGCTCATTTGGGCCTTCTCAATTTGCGAAAGTAAATATCCGGGCGATGCACTCTGATTACCTGCATTCATGGGAGATTCTAACTCATAGAGGGCATCGTCGATACGCTGAACACCACTCTGAAGCACAGAGTCTATGTGATGTTAGCAAGGTAAAAGGAAATCTAGGAGGATCTTACCAATAATCTCTGTCAGTTTCTTGAGCTGATCGAGGAGCAGCTCATCAATCTGAGCCTCAAGTACGTGGTCAGTTTCAGTATTGTTGTGACGCATCTCACTAAGTTCCAACAGGGTCTGGTCCATGCCGGCCTTGAATATTTCGAGTTCCTCCTCCTTGGCCCTGAGCAATTGTTCCATATCATTATGCTTGTCATCATTCCGAGAGGTGAGCTCATCAATCATCCGCTGCTTCCCACGCAGTAAATCCTCCAAGTCCGCCATCTCACGGTTGTGCCGTGTTAGGAGCGCAGAGAGCTCGGACCCCTTAGATCGTTCATTGTTGTCCGCCTTTTCTTGTGCAAATCGGAGTTCTCGCTTCACTTTTTCTACCTCCTCTTTTTGAGCCTGCAATATGTTAGTAAAAAGAGTAGACTGGCCACTTCGTAGGAGCACGTACCCCCTTGACTCGATCCAAATCGTATAAAGCACGGTCTCTCTCGCGAATCATGTCGGCGAGCTCCAAATTCTTGGACTTCATTTCGCGCTCCAACTTTTCTCGTCTCTCAATAGCCTCTTGCGCAGAATTGGCCTTGAGTTGCATTTGTTTATACTTGCCTAATAGCTCAAGATGCTCATGTCGAAGCTGGGAGTACAATTTAGCCAAAGCTTCATACTTGCTTTTCCACATAGCGACCTGGTCTTGTAGCGATTTGATGAGATCATCTTTAGACTGTTGCTGCTGCTGAGAGTTCAAGTTGAGGTTCATCAACTCTGTCTCAAGAGCTTTCACTTTCTGGTCATAGGACTCTAGCAGTAATACATTGTTGGCCAATTGACCCTGGTATTCCAATAATTGACGCTCCAGTTCAGCAGCCTGGCCTTGCGCTTGCCGTGCCATCTGATCCCTAAGCAGCTGCTCGTGCGCTAGTCTCTGTTGCTCCAGTTGCTGTCTCTGCATTTCCTCGTAGGCCCTCTGGTTTTGCAGTGCAAGCATTTCCTGCTGCCTCAACTCCGCCTCCCTCTGCTCCTGTAGCCGGCGTTGTTCTTCCTCGTACGCCCGCTGCTGCTGTAGTTGTTCTTGGGACCAGAAGTCGGAAATTGGCTCGGGTTCGGGTTGGGGAATTGCGGGTGGACTGGGAACGGGTTCGGGGGGTGGAGGCATCTCGTTCGCTGGTCTACGTGGAAGCGCCGGGGGCGCATCTTCCTCGCTGAGCAGATTGGGAGGGTCCTGGGGAAGCTTGGGGACGGTAATTAAGCTTGTCAAATAGCGAAGATTCGAGCACTCGTAGTAAAAGCGTACAAGGCGGTGGTGCTGCCCATCATAACGGTCACGTAGGGGAGCAAGCGCTTCATCATCACCGGTACCTATTCACTTGTGAGACGAAAATCCAACCTTTGGGGTCACCGAAACTCACTCTGATGCATTGCCCTTAACATACTAGTGATGAACTTGTAGATTCCGTAGCTCTCCTGGACAAGAGGCACAAGGCTAGAGATACGGCACTCGTTGTTGACACCATGGCGAAAGTGGGAGAAAACGAGCTTTTGGAAAGCGTCAATCTGGTCCTGCAGTGTCATGAGATCGGTGATAGTCTCGTATCCCTCGTTCGGATCGTTAATGCTCTTTAAGCTAATATATTCCTCATAGTCAAACACCCCATTGAATTCCGGATGATGCTTATGAAAAGCTAGCTTTGCTAACAAGAAATAAATATATTCCCGGATCAAAGGAATGTATCCTGATCCCATTAGCAAAGCCTAACTCAAGACATGGGCCTACAGAGATGCATACCCCGTGGCCCCTCAGTGACTCGGGCCAAAGACTCCAACCACGCAGTGTGTCCAAGAGCCTCACGAATTGTCACAGGGTGACCTTCCTGGAGAACTTTGTGAATAGTTATCAAGGCCTTGAACATCTGTATCTCATCCGCCATGATAGGCTGCCTAGAACAAAATCCTACTTAGTCTGCGCACAAGCCAGGCAGCTTGAGGAGGTCGCCATGCGGCCACGGGGGTTAAGGTTAGCTTACACTTTCATGCCAGTCCAGAAAGATTGCGATGATTTGTAGTCCCATGTGTAGACAATGCAAGAGCGGACATGTTTTCCTAAACTCTCGTTTAGTTTGCCAAATCCCCGAAGGAGCCGTAAGCTCAAGAGGTGTGATCTATTGTTTTGGGTACCCACGTTTAGGAGCAGTTTCATCTAAAAGTTACCCACACTGTCAGCGCAACTTCAAACCGGACAGAGAAGAGTGAAAGGGATTGATTCGTCTCTAATTATTTATAGTAGATAGATGAGGATAGCGAACCTATGTTGGTAGCTTTCTTAATGTTTATCACCAGGTCAGATTCAGATCTAAGTTCGGCGTCAGCTCAAATGCTCCCCCCCATCTGCTCGACGAGGAATCACGAAGGTGGCATACCTGCTCATGTCCACGTTCCGTGTAGACCCAGTATAGGCCATGATAGCAAAAGGGTGCTTTTTGTTTTAGTATTTCAAAGAGGGAGGAGGATGGGTAGACCAGATACTGAAGGAAACAAACTTTGGTGGAGGAGAATGGTAATTTGCCAAGCTTGCAGAGGGAAACACGCGGACCACGCAAGACAAATTGGTCTTGGCTTAGTGCGGGCCCATTAGCAACAGCGGCTCCGGTGCTCCACACCGTGTGCTCCGTCAAGCACGGTAGAAAGTTGAAAGAGTCCCTTGCTTATTATCTACGGCAACCCATTATCATTTCATGAAGCTTTTCTAAGCTTTTTTTTTCCCCTTCCTTTCTTCCTTTCTCTTCTCTCTCTTTGCAAAGTTTACTACAAACACTATTGTTAACCCTCGAGAGTTCTATATTACTATTGCAAACCGACGGAACTCTTTTCTTCTTTTGCACTTGCGGTCCAGCATATCGGCCGCATACCTTTCTCGCTGGCTCCAGTGTCCGAGCGAGAAGATTCTCGCGCAAACCTACACCACCCTCGAGTGGCTTCAGTGCTCGGAGTAGCGCGCTGCTATCATGTCCCATTGATAATCTGTCGAGGCCTCTCCGTCTGGCCGAGTCTGATCGGATTGTCTAGATGCGCTGTCGCTTTCGTCGCCACAGAGGGTTTGGGATGCACACAGGTAGAATTGATTCTAACAGTGATATGGGTACGCAACGGTTAAGCCGTCCCATTTCCCGGCAATTATTTCGCAAGCTTATAACGGTGATGATGAGGTGGGGATGGCAGTGTTGTTCCTCGGCCTATCTTTCCTATCTGTTCATAAATAATCTGATGGCGCGATGGTTTGCTCTTCCGCTGTTCTTGGCTATTGTTACCGAGCTAATCATCATCATGGTTTAGGCTTATATATTACACTCCTCCAGGTATAATGCTTTCAACATGCACTTTGCAGAAGGAAGGATGAGTGACTGGATAACCCAGGACTGACGATTACATATCAGCAACCATGGTTCGTCTATTCTCCATCAGTGCCATAAACGCCTACCTTACGTCCTGGGCCTTAACTATTGTTGGAGCTGGAAAGCCACGAATGCTCCTACCAGCCTGGATACTGATAGCCCTTGTGAGTTCCCCTTTCACTCCTATACAATGATTGGTTCGTCATACCCTATTTACTCGATACACGATGAAAAGGTACTCGCCGTCATACATCGAGTGACTGTTCGGAAAATCAACCTTTCCCACCAAGTGGCTTCTGCAACGAGTGTGTTGTGCTTTGCCGGTATTTGCAGTACTATTGTGCTACTGTTTGAGTTACACATCTGCTCACTCACTAGAATAGACTAATCTTGTCTGTAAGATACACACTTTATCGTATGTTTGTGACGATGGCCCTTATGAGAGTAGATATTATGGTACATGCTATACCTTGCTTTACCTCACAACTACCTCACCTCTTTATTTCAACCCCCTTTTACTCTTCATGTTTCCTTTCCCTCCTTTATTCCCTCGCCCTCCCTGTCAGTGCGCGCTTTTGTCGGGGATTCTACAGACGGGTGCTGTATCTGCCATAACCGATGATCACTGTAAAAGCTGCAGTTTTTTTTTAAAATAAAAAAAATCACTTCTTTATTTCTTTTCAACAGGGAGCCTCCAAGTTCCCGGCAGCTGTATCGCTTTAAATGCCGGATGTCCTCCCTACAACCCCCTACCCATTGAGTCGATCTTTTGCTTGGGAAAACCGTCCCATCGATCATTAGACTACCGGTACCATAGACTACCCTTTCCTCCCCTTCCCTTCCCTTCCCAAGCCATACTTACAGTAGGTTACCCGTTTCCGCACTATACTGTACGAGTACTAGCACAGTACCAACCAACCAATTGCGGCTCAAACGTTCACCCATAACCAAACAAACCCCACCAAAAAATCTCCCCACCATCTTCAAAAGCAACCACAACCACAGCAACAACAATGTTCCGCTCACTAATACGAGCACCACTCACGCCATTCCGTCCGCCAGTAAATGCCAACATAAATAGCGTCAGGTACAAGTCCGCAGGCAAGGGCCTGAGGTTCGCGCCTCCGCCGGCAAAGGCGCAACAGAGCGTTCGTTTGGCAGCACAAGTAGGACAGGAAGGTGCAGACATTGGACTTCTCGTTGGTAAAAATTTTCTTCTCCCTCACCTAATTCACTCCTCGCTATGAGGAAGAAAGGGCTAAAATGGGGATAAATAGACACTTTCATAATGCCCACTGGCAAAAATCTCCCCTCACTCTTCACATCCCCGAAAGAGCGTTTCGCACTAGAGCGTAGAAGAATCAAGCAAAAACTAATAGACCTCCGAGAGTAATGACCCCTTCTCCCAATTCTCCCCAACCCACTAACTCCCCCTCCTCCCAGCATGTTAGTATTCCGCTACTCAACCAACCACCCCCTGCACCCCTTCCAACCCCGTGAGTTTGGTGAAACCCTCCACAAAGCAATGTACGCCGCCTTCTCCGTCGGCGACATAGACACCCTCCGCACAATCTGCAGCGACGGTCTCCTCTCCTCCTTCCGCAAACGCCTGAGCGTCCGCCCTTCTAACGTGCGCATGGAATGGCGTCTCCACCGTATGCTCTCGCGCCCGCGGGTGGTCAGCTCAAAGGCTCACCATTATGCCGGCATCGGGCTGAATCGTCGACAAGCCGTGGTGCGATTGCACTCAGTGCAGAGTCTGGCTAAGATTACGGTGGGGAAGAGGGGGGAGGAGGTGGCTAGGGAGGGGGGAGAGGAGAGGGAGGTGGTGGAGTACTTTGTTATCGAGAAGAAGTATGATAAGGGGGTTGAAGGGGCTTGGTGTGTTTGGGGGACTACGGAGGAGACTACTGGTTTGTTGCTTTCCTTTGTGCTTTGCAGGGGAGAGTTGCTGACGGTTTAGTTTTAGTGGAGAAGTTGAGACAGATGGATGAGCAGAAGAAGTTGCTTGGGTTGATGTAGGGGGGTTGGGATGGCGTAGAGGAGGGGGAGGGGAGAGAGAGATTTTGTGTGGCTATAATACGTTAAACGGCGCACATGCACATACAATCACTCGCGGCTGTCAAACACTGTATCATAGGACGGAAACACTCCCTCTCGTATGATCACATACGTAACTTACCACAAAATAGGCAAACATAATTCAAGTTACGAGTGTCGAAAAAAGACTTCCCTAATGGGCTTGTGGCGGCGAAATGTTTTTATATGGAGAGCAATGACTACAAGGGGAGAGATGCTCCACCCTCAACCCTCCAATCAATCACCCATCCCCACAAACATTCCAACCCAAACAACTTTCACGCATCCACAGATGTTCCGATTCAAAATACCGTAAAAACCGGAATAATCGGACCTCACGCTAAGACGTCTAGAATTCCCTCCTTTGGATTAGGGGGAAAAAAACACATCGAAAAAAACTGTCTTTCATTCCTCCACTGAGACAAATAAAAAGAAAAAAGAAAAAAAAAAGACAGACCTTACTATGATAGGAGAGGCAACTCCAACGTCCTAGCACGAGGTCCAATTATTCCAGTTTCACGGTACCGGTACCGGTACTGTATGATACCTGTACTCTCACGCGTCCGCCGCCCATCCACACAAATCCTCACCCACAATAGGGGTCTCACAACACCAGCTCCTACAGCCCACCCCCTCACGGCCCCCCACTGGTCCGCTCCCCACTGGTCCACCCCTGGATCCGAACCTCGTTTTCGTTTTATAGGGGTAGTGTTCGTTACCGGATGGGGCCCCGTAACGAATCCTATATAGGGGCTTATCCGACATCCCCGGGCAGAAAGGTGCATTGCAGGAAGATGCACCAAAATCTAACTTAGAAAGTCCCGTAGATTGTCCGCAAGTGTGGCTTCACTAACTCTATTTTGACGTTATAATAGCTAACTTTATAGGTCGACCAATCAATCAATCAGTCCGCGTGTCTTCAGACTTGAGGACAACTTTGTTGCGGTAATCAAAGTAGGTATCATACTCTAATTAGTACTAGCTAGTTATTAGTGTTAACAATTTGTTAGGATCTTAGGGAGATCTAGAGAAGCGATGAGAAGATGATGGGGAAAATGATGAGGAATATTGGCCTGCTTCAATGGCAAGCCGGGGTCGTTTTTTTTTTTGGCTGTTCTCGGTGGAGGAGGGGGCGTAAGTATCAATTAATGAGATCCAGTCCTGTCTGTCTGTCTTCCCTAATTCATGCCATAATTAAATTATTTATTGTACAAGTTACAAATGCACATGGTAGCCAAACCCAATGCGTCAAACAAAAAAATGAAAAAAATCTAATTAAATTTTTAACCCCAAGTACCACCTCCACCACCCCTCCCTTGCCTCTTCTGCGCCGATAACCTCCAACTATCGTCGCCATCGCCGAATCTATTGAACAACGGCTGGATCCGCTCGTTCCTCCTCCGCTTACTGAGCTCGCCTTTGCCACCGCCGACTTTGAAGAAGCTGGGGGCGCATTCGACTAGTTAAGTTAGCACATCATCATCAGAAGAACGTAGAGTGGGAAACATACCAAGCCACTTCGGCTCAATAGCGGTAGTGCAATGCATATACTCTTTCGTCGTCATGATCAGCGTATGGAAGATGACGTGCTCGGCCGGTTTTCCAAACAGTGCGCTGGAGGGGTGCATGTAGACTGGTGTGCCCTCGATCAGCGTTTTATACCCCTCCTGCGGATCCTTCCTGGCAGAGTTCCTGAAGAAGCCGGAACATAGTGCTTGTCTAACCCTCATCGTGTCCCGACCGCACGAGACGACTTTATGGTTATACCGACTCATGATCATTTCTAGCTGCGAGCGCACGTCTTTTGCGCGCTTCATGCTCCGCGCTTGTATAAAGTTGTCGAAGCACCAAGGGTTCGAAAAGGCCGAGTTTTTCCATGCGTTGTAGACGTTTAGCAGGGTCAAGTGATCGCCATGGGGGTCGTGGAATTTGGCCTTCTTCTGGTCGGCCTGGTTTTGCTTCTCTTTTGGGCGGTAGAAGACTGTTTGCACCGAGAGCATGGCTACGATGCTGAGTATCTCATCCGAACAACCAATGTCCACGCTTGCTATCAGGACTTTGGCTAGCGCAGGCTCCATGGGGAAGTCTGCCATTTTGCGGCCGAGGCGGGTTAGTAAGCCTTCGTCGTCCAGCGCTGATAAGGCGTAGAGTTCTTCGAGGGCTGTTAACATGGTGTTTGTCGGTGGTGGATCCATGAAGTCAAAGTGCAGGAGATCATTGATTCCCATCGCTTTCAGCATTAAAATTGTATGGCTCAAGTTTTGACGTTGGATTTCAGGGATAGAGGTTGGGAGCATTTCAGATTGGAACGCAGCTTCAGTGTAGAGACGGTAACATTTCCCAGGCCCAGTTCGACCGGCACGACCAGCTCTCTGCTTTGCCTGAGCTTGTGAGATAGGTGTGACAACCAGGGAGTCCATTCCTAGTTTGGGGTCAAAGGCGTTCTGCTTGACAAAGCCTGGGTCGATGACATAGTAAATTTGGTCGATGGTGATGGAAGTTTCAGCAATGTTTGTTGCGATGACTACTTTCCGACATCCTGGTGGGGCAGGCTCGAAAATCTTGCTCTGCATCTCACTAGGAAGGGCAGAATAGACGGGGAGAATAATCAGTTCCGGGACGCTAGGTCCTAGAGCTTTCATACGTTCGTAGAGAATCTCGCAACTCGTGTCGATTTCCTCCTGACCTGTCAAGAAGAGCAAAATGTCTCCAGGTGGCTCACTCAAGTGGATTTGCATAACAGTAATTAAAGCAGCATCAAGGTAATCGCTTTCTGGCTCCTTGGTATATAGAATCTCCACCGGATATGTTCGGCCGGGAATGGTGAAGATGGGGCACTGGTTAAAGTAGTTTGAAAACTTTTCCGCATCTAACGTGGCCGATGTAACAATCAACTTGAGATCCGCCCTTCTCTTGAGAGTCTTTTTCAAGAGACCAAAAAGAACATCCGTAGCAATAGTCCTCTCGTGCGCCTCATCAAGGATGATGACCGAATACCGCCTTAGATCCGGATCGAGCAATACCTCACGCTGAAGCATACCGTCCGTCATATACTTGATCTTTGTCTCCGGACCGGTGCAATCCTCAAAACGAATGGTGTATCCAACCTCCTGACCAACTCTACATCCCACCTCCTCGGCCACTCGCTTCGCAACGGACATGGCAGCAACACGTCTGGGCTGGGTGCACCCAATTATCCCATTATTGGAGAATCCGGCCTCCGCCAGGTACTGTGTCATTTGAGTAGTCTTCCCGGAACCGGTATCACCGACTACAATCAACAGTTGGTTGTCCTGCACAGCCTTGATCAACGAACTTCGTAGTTTGAATACCGGAAGCGACTCTCGTTGCTCCTTGATGCTCTTGTTAGTGATCTTTCCAAAAGACATGTTTTTATTCATGGTCGCCCTCTTCCATTCCGGTAGATCGCCTCCTTGGTTTAGACGGGAGTTCTTTAAATCTGATGCGAATTTGCGATCGTCGGGAGCCACCATTGGATCCTGCCATTGAGCGTTAAGGTCGACTTTTTGCGCTTCCTCCGCTGCGACATCTGCAGCTTGTTGCTGTCTTAGTTCTCTTCTCTCCTTGGCTAGTGCTGTACCTCCCATGGCTGCTCTGTTGAGTGACCCATCGGGAGCTTTGACAACACGAATAGGAGAAAGTTCTAAGCTCTGTCTCGTCTGGCCAGCCAAGAACGGTGGTTCCTCCCCACGAACTTCAATATCAACATCCTCCTCCTCTTCGAACTGCCCTTCTCCGGTCAAGGTCGCGTGGTACTCTTCGTCGATATCCGGGTAATCGGCGGCCGAAATTGCCCCCGAGGCGATGAGCTGCTTAATCTCCCAGCGCTCAGGGGAAGACATCCGTTTCTTGACTTTAAATTTCGAATCCGCTTCAAAAACAGGCACGATATCGGAATCCAGACTACCATACTTTGACCCCGTGCCGTCCAGCTTCTCCATGTTAGCGCCCGAGGCGATGCGCTTAGCCGGGTCTAGGTCTCGTCCGGTGTTTTGGTCGACATCCTTCATTGACAACCCTATGCGAGTGCCTTGAATGCTGACAACCTTGACCTTCACTGATTGTCCCCTAGACAGTAGATCTGCCGGGTGGTTGACTCGATCTTGGCGGATTGCCGAAATATGCACGAGGCCATCCACCTTGCCCTTGACGCTCTGGAGATTGACAAACACGCCGAAATCCTTCACCCCAGAGATTTTGCCATTGTAAATCTTGTAGAGGACAGGATGCTCGTCGAGTTCAGGCGCAGGCGGTCTTCGGAAATCATCATCCCCGTCTTCCCCATATCTATGCTTACCTCTGCGTTCCCGATCCCGGCCAAAATCATCCCGCTCACGACCTCTCCTCCTATCCCCCCCCCCACCTCCTCCAGACCTCGACCTAGACCTGTAATTCCGCGCGGACCTGCCATACGGACTCGGCGAGCGACTCCGTTTTCTAGAGCGCTCCCTTCCCGGCTCCATCCTTTCCAAAAACGCCAACGCGTCGCCACTCCCGCCACCACTCCCGCCGCCCCCCGTCTTCCTACTTTTCGACTCCAAATTCTCCAGCATCGCCATCATATCGTCTATCGCATTCGGCTCCCTCTCCTTCTCCCACGCAGGCGGCACCTCCTTATCCGGCAAAGCCAGCCCCTTGAACACCCTAGCCTTAGTATCCAGGTCCATTCCCTTTTTCATCCCTTCCTTAGCATCATCATCGCCGGATCCTCTGGACCGCTTCTTCTTGTACTTCGGGTGCATGGTGAGCACCAACCTATCGATACTGGTGATGAGGGAGTCCGGAAAGTCAACGCCATGCGAGGTAATTATCTTCTTGAACTCTTCGGGGGAATTGGTTTGCTGGTGCAGGTTTATGATGAATTCGGCGAGCGTCTTGTCGTCGATGCCCAAGTGGTTGCCCAGTTCGGTGGTGATCTTAGAGACCAGGGAGAGGTACTCCAGGTTCTGGAGATCTTCGAGGCCTTCCATGGTCTTTTTTGAGGGAGAGAGGGGGGGAAGTGTCGTGATGAGAGTGAGAGAGGGTGGAGTTGCCGGATGAGAGACATTGCCTCAAGTATAGTACCAGCAGCGCCATTGAGGCTTAAGTTTGTGTGGCTAGTGTGGCTAGTGCCCTTCATGCGATATCACGCAGTAATTCTGCTAGAGGCTAAAGAGGGAGTGGCAAAATGTATCAGAGAAAACCCCCCTTGGATAGAATTTGAAAGCCTACGAATTAACACAGGCCTCAGAGAGTAATTAGAGTATTTCTCACTCCAAATAGAATAAATTTCACTGGGATTCGAGGTGCTAGATTCATACCCAAAATAGCCGGGGTTTTTTACGACTGTCTTACCTTCAACCTTTTGTCTAGCATATCGACTATTGAGGCATCGAACGAAGGCTTCTCATGAAGTAGTAGTAACAGTAGTGCTGGATTTCATTGGATAAACACAATCCAATCTAGAAGACAAACAAGCGTCCATAAAACCTGTATTACAGTAAAATAAGAACCAGCCCCACTCTATCATGCTCATAACCGTTGCAGTAACACACAAACACAAAATACCAACCTCCAGCTCACTCCCTCACTCCCTCACTCCCTCCCCTTCTTCCCCCTCTTCCTCCTCCTCCTACTCCCACCACTATTCCCAACATCATGCACTTCCCCACCCGTCGCACCAATCATCGCTTGATCCAGAATCTGCTGCGGCGTCAGCCCCTCCGTAGCGACGATCCCATCGTCAATACCAAAGTACTTTTGCGCTTCAACGACCACTTCCCTCACGACGCCACCCCTCCTTCGATCCTGCCACTCGGTCAACATCTCGACGCCACGCATCACCTCGTCCCGGGGCATGTGACCACCGGTACGTTCCCACTGCTCCCAAAAAGCCTCGACGGCTGCCTCCTCGCGCTGTAGGTCCTCGTGCGCTGAGCGGAGTAACTCGATCATGCGTTCTACGAGGTCTTGTGTCACGCCTTCGTTTATGTGGAAGGTTGTGAACTCGCTGGCGATGGGGCCCAGGCTTCGGGTGCGTGGGTTGGGGACGGCCAGACAGACGGACATGTAGCAGTACCGTGCAATCAGGATTGCAATTGTGTAGGTTAATTCCGAGATTGCGAGGGTTGCGGAGGCTTTTAGGGATGAGGTCGGATGGACATGGGGTTTGTGTAGTCTACGACTGTTTTTTTTTGGGGGGGGGAGGATTGTTAGCTTGCTTGGATATTGTGGGTAGGTAGGGGTGTAGGGGGAATGTAGTATCATACCGTGATAGACAAGTTGAGATGAGGATGATGAGTGCTAAAATTAGGGCAAATATCGATATAGATAGCATGTCGGGCAGGCTAATTATTATAGGTGTGTAGAAGGTGCGGGGTTGGCATTTAGTGGGGGTTCGAGATTGGATGCTCGGAGTGTATTGTGCTATTCAAATCTTTTATTCTTATAATAATATTATATCCCCTAAACCGCTGAGACATTCAGCCCCGTTTAAAATGTTGAACACTAGCCTATTTGAGTAATCGGGAGTAAATCTACACGCTCCTCGTTGTTTCCATCACGGGAATACTGAGGAATACAGATTTTGCGGAATTCTGAGTACTACGCCTCTAGTAAACAACATCTCGCACATGGCAGTTGGGCGGACGTCTATTAGTGCTGAGGCTATATCTTCTTTGCGAAGGAGGATTTGTGGCTGAGTCTCTGGAGCGTCATTAAGAGTTAGAGTTAATAAATCGAGATCGTCCCGTTCCAGGCGCTTCAGAGCGCTGGTGAAAGCCGTGCGAACAACCGCTTCTAGATCTGCACCAACAAAACCGTGGGTTTTGGTGGCTAGGATCTCGATCGTGGCTTCCTTGGGTAGCTCGTTGGAGAAGGCTATGTCTCGGGTGAGGATTTCAAGAATTTCCCTACGAGAATCAACGCTCGGAATGCCAATTTCAACCTCTCTGTCAAATCTGCCCGGTCGACGGAGCGACTTGTCGATAGCATTTGGCCGGCTCGTCGCTGCTACAACCACCAACTTCACTGCTTCAGCGCTTCCACTATCCCCATAACTCATTCCGTCCATCTCCGTCAATATTGTAGAAACAATTCTCCCTTCGTCCCAGTCACCTTCACCCCTTTTGGGCGCTATACTATCCACCTCATCCATGAGCACCACCGCCGGCTGTTTCTTCCTGGCTTCCTCAGACTTTACGAATAGCAGCCTCCTCTCACCAAGGTACTTGCCTACTACACTGTCGTTCAAGACGTAGCATTGGGCTGAGATCTCAGATGCGATGGCCTTGAGGAGAAGAGTCTTCCCAGTGCCGGGAGGGCCATAGAGGAGGATCCCGCGTGGTGGAGTTAGGTTGCGTTTAGTGAAATGGTGTGAATGGTGGAAGGTTGAAAGGAGGGGAGCCTTAAGTGCCGCGATTTGTGGAACGAGGCCACCGATGGACGAGAAGTTGGTTCTCAAGGGGAGTACTATGATTGAAGAGTCGGATTGCAGGGTAGGTTCTTTTGAAGATTGTAACTTAGGCGCAGGCAGGGTGACGGGTTGTGAGGATTTGGAAAAAAGATCGTTGGTTAGCAGGGGAATTGAAGCTGCTTGACATCAGCTAAAGCGATTATCCTATTGCCCTTTTGTTCAATACTAGGCCCTTCATGTTCTTGGACCTCGACCCATGTAATCACAGAATAGAAGGCCATTTAAGCACTCGGGAATGGTAGAAAGGCACAGGAAACTTTGGGTGGCGAGAGAAGGATTAGAAATGCTGATCAATTAGGAAAAGGGGAAAGGTGGGGGGGTCATAGGACGCCATTAATCTTGGGCAGTTGCACTTGGGTCACTGTCCGTGTATTTGTACATTTTATCAAGATCTGACAGGCCATAATGAGACAAAAGGAGGGGGGGAATATAGCTTTTGGGTAGTTCTTTAGAGACTCAATAGATTTCACTGCACACATGTAGTAGCAAATTGATCATGAGCTGGATAGTTGGGTGCTACTTATAAGATACATGCTGGTTCAGTCTAGATTTTGGATGTCTACTAAGGAAATAATTTTTCTACTTATGCAACTTGTCTTCTGACGAAAACCCAAGGTCCCGCTGATCTGTTTTTCCATCCTTTTCTACCAAGGCTTAATATTAGTGAACTTGCCCGATAAGTTGCCTTTATCGTCTAAAATATCGGGGTTAGCACCCTTCTCGCATAGCATTCTCACCATACTCTCATGCCTGCAGTAGGCAGCCTATCAGAGCGGCGTCTAGCCCTTTCTGTCAGACTTGTCAGGGCTAATATTGGATTATTCAAGCAGCATTCTCAACACCGTCTCAATCATACTCTCAACAGCCCAAAGGATTGCTGTTTTGCCTTCCCGATCCTGAGCATTAGGTTTGATATCGCTCCGCCTAAGCAGTATTTGCACTACTCCTTCGGCCCCAAACTTAGCAGCATGTATGAGTGGGGTTCAGTTGTCATAACCTCCCTTATTGGGATTGATGTCGTCGTGTTTAAGTAAAGTGCTGATCACCTCCTGGTGACCTTTCCTAGCAGCCCATAGGAGAGGTGTATTGCTTTTGAGATCTTTTTTGTCGGGATCGATGTCCTCCCTTTCAAGTAGCACCATCACTACCCTATCATGGCCATACTGAGCAGCCCACCCAAGAGGTGTGCAACCGCTCTGATCTGATTTGTTAGGGCAGATGTCTTTCTGATTGAGTAGCACCCTCACCACCCCCTCGTGGCCGCAATAAGAAGCAAATTTGAGAAGGGTGAAGCCACTCATATCTGAATTGTTGGGGTCGATGCCGTCCCGGTCGGGTAGCGCCTTCACCACCCCCTCATAGCCATTGTGGGCAGCTCTCATGAGAGGGGTACTGCTGAGCTGATCTGATTTGTCCAGGCAGATGTCCTCTCGGCTAAGGAGTACCTTCACCACCCCCTTGTGGCCAGTCTTAGCAGCCCCCAAGAGAGGTGTTGAGCCAGACCTATTTGAAGTGTTGGGGCAGATAGCGTCCTGGCCAAGTAGCGACTTTACCACCCCCTTGTGGCCACTCCAAGTAGCACATATGAGAGATGTGTAGCTAAGCTCATCGGGCAGATTGGGATCGATATCCTGCTGGCTGAGTAGTACCTTCACTACCTCTGAATAGCAATTCCAAGTCGCCCACAGGAGAGGTGTTGTTCTGAACCCATCTGGTTTGTCGGGGCAGATGTCCTCCCTTAACAACCTTCTCGTGACCACCCATAGCAGCCAATACAAGAGGTGGTCCACTTAGTGTGCGAGATTTGGCTACCATCTCCCAAAGTTCCATTCTTTCGTCTGAACCAAATTTCACTCACTTTTACCGCAGTGATAGGCAAGACAACCATCTTGATTAGTTCAAATATCACTTATCAAAGGAATAGGCTGGCTCACAGAAGGCTGACCCAGCTGGTCAAAGAACCTAACCTTCTCCTTGCCAAAGATTAGCCACTGTTTATACCTTTTGAGTTTGGGGGCGGAATGGAACTAGTGCTTGGAAATGGGTCAAGAGATTGTATATGTCATTAAGGAGCTGAGTTTTACTAAAATTGCAGGAGTGATAAAACTGTATAAGGAAAATTGGAATTGGAATGGCGGTAGCTCATCGTGGAGAATTGAAAGGGCACAACTCAAGTGGTAATGTAAAGGAGAAGTGATTAGACAAGAAGAAAATCAATAGAAAAGTTGGAGTATGCTTATATTTATTTACAGCGCTATACAAAAGTTTTGTCCAAGGGGTGGGATCGGTATTGTTTTTATTGAATATTTAGTGATAGAATATTGGGTGCTATACCAATTGTAGTAAGAGTATATGTGTTCGGGATGTGAAAGTGAGATTCTTTCATCCAGTTTCAAGTGCTAGTACTAAGTGCCCGTACAGCTGGCAGTGGAAACGATTGGTAGTGAAGTAACCAAAGAGAGCAAGATTAAGAATAATTGTAACAACAATGATATAAGTAGCATATGATGAACATGAAGGGTGGTACCACTTAAAAACCCCGAAGTTTTTCATATCATGATTACCTGTCACGAACCTGACTAAGCGAGGAATATGGTTTCACATGACTCATGGTTATGAGTCATAGGTTTGTGATTTGTTTCACATGACTCGCACTTGCGATGTCATCGTTATAATGTTATTGGTTGATGTTTCTCACATGACTACGATTGTGGTCATATGATTTATGAACTTTCGCACATGACTCACATTACGAGTCATGGGTTTCACTCATGTGACGCGAGTTGCGCACATGACTTGTTATTTGGATTATGATTGGTTTAGGTATGTTGCGCAGTTGACTTGATAGAAGTCAGCTGATGGATTTTGCACATGACTCGCTACGAGTCATGAGGTCGTGTGACTCAAGGGTATGAGTCACTAGGGTTAGGGTTGTGGGAGGAACGCATATATAAGGGGGCCGTGACCGACGAGTAGTTAGTTATGTTTCTTTTGCATTTTTGGAACGCGCTTCAGTTCTCCCAGTTTTGTCGGCTTCAGATTGTTATTTTTCTTTGGATTTATTTTTTGATTCTCCCCCGCGTGGCGCCGCCAACAGATGGAGGGTGACCAATTGCTACAATAACTTTACCCGCGCCGGGGGCACCCCCTCGGTTCCTCCTACTACAGTTTTTAAAAATTTGTCTTTTCCTTGCCTCTTGTTAGGAGATTTTAATATCCATCACCCCTCTGCCGACCCTCTCAGACACTTCAATCAATCTGAGATGTCGCGCTCCTCTCCTTATTTTGACCTTGCAGCGTCCCTAGACTACTCTCTTTTGAATACGCCAGGGGTGTTTACTAGGTTTTCCTTTGATGCTCATGCAAGGCCAAGTGTTCTTGACCTTGCTTTTTCAAATATTTTTTTGTCAAGACTGGTGAAGCCAGAGTGGTCCACTCCACTTCCCTCCACTGGCTCCAACCACGTTCCATGTTTGATTGTTTTTGATTTCTCACCGTTTCGTCCCCCCCCCCCAAAACCAGACTGGGTAAGATTGGACTGGGATGGCGCCTCCTCGGCGCTTGACAAGGTCCAGGTTTCGCCCCCTATCCCTTCCCCCACTGTCGACGAACTCGACACCTGGTTTGATTCCAATTTCAACAGGGTCCAAGAGGCCCTCCGTACCAACGTTCCCTTTTCCCGCCCCTCCCCCAGGGCAAAGCCCTGGTGGTCCCCCCTGCTTTCCTCCCTTAGAAAAACATATCATGTCGCGGCTAAACGAGCCAGAAAAGCCAAGGTCCGCGACGACCCAGTCCCCCCGGCTGAGGCTAGAACAGCCAGGCTAGCTTATTTCAAAGCCATTCAACAGGCCAAGAAAAAGCACTGGGACTCGTTCCTCTCCTCCACCGACGCACACTCAGTTTGGCATGCCAGGCGGGCCCTCTCCGGCAACCCTTCTGTCAGATTCCCCTCTTTCCCTGGGGCCGAAACACCTACTCAGATCAATGAGGCCCTTCTAAACCATTTCTTCCCGGCTAGACCAACCCCCAGCTATCCCCAATTCGCCAGACTCGACCCCGACGCCCCAGCAGTCTCCAAGGAGGAGGTCGGCAAAGCCCTTGCGGCCTGCTCCCCCAACTCAGCGCCAGGCCCCGATACCGTCCCCTATTCGGTGTGGAAAAAGGTCCACTCAAAGTACCCCCTCCTCATACCCGCCCTGCTCTCCCCCCTCTTGTCTCATGGCCACCTCCCGCCGTCCCTGAAAGATGCGGATGGGATCATTCTTGACAAACCGGGTAAGTCCTCCTATGATTCACCGGCCTCCTTCCGGGTGATCGTCCTCCTCAAAACCTTCTCCAAGATCCTTGAAAGAATTGTTTGCTCCAGGCTCGGCAGGCTAGCCCGCTCCCTGGGTCTCATACACAGAGATCAGTGCGGATCCCTCCCCGGCATATCAACCTTTGACGCGGCAAGCACCCTCGCCCACGAGGTTCGTGCTCTCCAGGCCAACCGGGAGTACAAGGTCTCCACCCTCTTCCTAGACATCAAGGGCGGTTTCGACAATGTCGACTCTGAGGTCCTTTCATCCAAGCTACAGTCACTAGGGACCCCCATCTACCTCGTTAAATGGGTCTCCTCTTTCCTCCATGGCCGCCGATGCCGCCTACTCTTCCAGGGCTCTCCTCGCAC
>QOVD01000471.1:2005-14840 GCA_003521225.1 Tuber microsphaerosporum | reverse complement strand
TGAATAATCCTAGCCCCTGTATTTAGTCTGCGAAAGACTCATCTGACCCCCGACATATCCATCCGCGCCCTCACTTTCTCATAGGTGTGTAGGAACTAGAGTCTATCATTATCCTTTGATCTTTGTCACGCAGAATTTTGTTCTAAAACTCGCCACTGCAGAAATAATCAACCCGCCAAAGGCCGCGATAAACCCTCTCTCCCATCATGCCCGCATTAAAGAGCGGACTTACTCGCCCTAGAACGAAGGGCCATGAAGGCGACGGGGACATTGCCTGGTGCAAACACATCTGCCGCTTCCCAGACCCCAGTACTACAAGTCCAGAGTACAAAACTTGGCGGGACGCCATCAAGAGGAGGATGGAGCAGAATCGCATCCGGGGCTGGAAACTAGCCACCCCTGACCAGTGGGCGGCGATCCAAGCATATGCCCTCACCGTCGAACCCCTGGCAGCAATGGTAGAGCTGCCCTCTGGCAGCAAAACTCAAATGGCGGCCTGCGTTTCACTGAATGTCTTGATTTTCTGCTTAAGGATATAGCGAGAAAGCATTCAAAAACGTTGAGTCGCTTGGGTGTCGCCATTCCTCCGGCTGTCCCCGCTGCTCCTGCCGTGGCCGCATATGATCGTAAGTTCTTTCCTTTGTTGTCCCTATTAATCTGCATGTCAATTTACTAATATGACATCCTAGGTTTTGCCGGCCCACGTAGCATCCGCGTCTGGATAGACCGGCCATCTACTTATCGCAGAGACAACCCAATCCCCCGAGGGCTGGAGCATGTCCCATGGAAGACACATCCGGTCATGGTCTGGGTGGAGATTACCGAACCCACTCTCAAGAGCTTGCATACGGCCCTGGATAGCTGTTTTGCCCCCGGTATCGGCTATCGTCACCTGATTGGCGCCACCAGATATGGCAGCCTTTTGCTACTTGACTCCCCAGAGGACCCCCTGCCACTATCTGAAATGCTGGTCCTACATGATGATACGCAAATCCGCATGTGGTGGGGATAATGTCCGCCATCTGAACCAATGGACATGCTTTTTCGAAGACATTGCACCAATAATCAAGAGCCCAGTACCCCGCCCCCTTTGGCCTATGGTTATAGGGTGTCACAAACCTGACTAAGCAAAGAATATGGTTTCACATGACGCATGGTTATGCGTCATAGGTTTGTGATTTGTTTCACATGACTCGCATTCGCGATGTCATCGTTATAATGTTATTGGTTGATGTTTTTTACATGACTACGATTGTGGTCATATGATTTATGAACTTTCGCACATGACTCACATTACGAGTCATGGGTTTCACTCATGTGACGCGAGTTGCGCACATGACTTGTTATTTGGATTATGGTTGGTTTAGGTATGTTGCGCAGTTGACTTGTTAGAAGTCAGCTGATGGATTTCGCACATGACTCGCTACGAGTCATGAGGTCGTGTGACTCAAGGGTATGAGTCACCAGGGTTAGGGTTGTGGGAGGAACGTCTATATAAGGGGGCCGTGACCGACGAGTAGTTAGTTCCTCACGCAACCATTTAAGTACTTGCTTATACTATCAATTCAAGTGATCTTTACTGTCACGATATCCGGCGAATAAAGAGAAGTGTCTCTTATTGAGTTCTCGACTACACGATAGGAGCAGGTGTGTTCGGCTATCAAAGTAGTGTGCGAGAATCTCGGAGTTGTTACCTGCTGTAAGTATCGCCCGGAGGAAAGGATCGTTACATTTGGTTGCGTCTCTTCGTAGCACCTAACAAACAGACAAGACGACGGACCAACACGAGGACCCACTAGCAGAAGAAGTATTTGACACAGAAATACTAGGCGAAGCACTTCAACAATCCGTTGGAACATCAAGGGCCGGAAGCCCAGTATCACCAGAAGCAAGATCCCCGGAAGGATCTGAAGGAACAGTATCACTAGCTATCACGAGAAGGAACACGATGTCAGCACCAGCATCCAACTAGCACAAGGCGGCGGAAGGAACCCGCGATTGAAAGTCAAGCCACCACCCGAATTCAAAGGAGAACGAGAGGCACTACGGACATTCATAGCACAATGCAATTTGTACTATGAGGCGACAGGCATCACCACAGACACAGAAAAACTGACATACGCAAAGTCACTATTAAGGGGAGCGGCAGCAAAATGGATTACACCATATGCAGAAGGAAGGAAGACAGGAAATTGGGAAACCTGGGGCCGATTTACCGACGCACTCAGAAGACAGTTTGCCGACGTTGACGCACAGAATGCAGCCAGAACCAAGATCGAGGGCATGGCTCAGGGAAAGCGGAACATAACCGACTGCTGGAACGAATTCCGGTTAACAGCAGACGAGGCTGATTACGACGATCAGTCAATGCAACGAATATTTCTCAAAGGAATCAACCATACCCTACAAGACGCGTGGGGATAGGACAATTACGAAACGGACGACATCGAAGACCTTGCCAACTGGGCAATCAGAAAGGAAAATCGCATCAACTTTGTCAACAGTATACAACAAAAAAGCACATCAAGCCGCACGGTCGAAGTACCAAGAAACCAGGATGGTACATTTAGGCCAGCCATCAACGATCAAAGAGGAGAACCTATGGACCCCGATGCGACCAGAAGACAACCCAACTGGAGGTTACCCAACAACGAATTCAGAAGAAGACTGAGGGAACAACTATGCCTCAAATGCGGAAAACCAAATCACCGAGCAAAGGATTGCAACCATGCAAGAGATGGACGAGACTATACTAGTCTACAACGAAATGGACAAAGTCAACGACGACCACCATGGGGAACCAAACCCAAGATCAGGGAAATGGAAGTGGAGAAAGAACCCGAACAGTCGGGAAACAAAGAAAGTCCCCAGTAAGAGATGGTCTGAGGGACAGACCCGAACAGAAACCCATCATTTTGGCAAACTACTACACGTCACTCAACAACACGGAAACACTCGAAAATGAAAACGATCACATTATGGTGAAGATTAGACTTCACGGAAAAAAGGAAACAGTCACGATCAACGCAATGATCGACTCAGGAGCAACAGAAGATTTTATCGACCAAGGGATATGTGAAAAGCACGGAATCCCGACAACACGAGCTCAGAAACCAAGAGAAATTTACCTGGCGGATGGGAAGCCAAGCAGCATGGGGCCAGTCACCCATGTTGTGAAAGTACCTATGGACATCAATAGCCATAGGGAATTAGCAACTCTCCAAGTGGCAAATTTGCAAAACCATGAAGTCATCTTGGGAATGCCATGGTTACGAACACATAATCCGAATATCGATTGGAACGATAAGAAGATTACTTTTAACAGCAAACAATGCACAACATGGTGTTTGGACAGTCCACCTGTTGTGTATGCTGTACCGGAAGCGGAAGCCCTGGAAGAAAACTTGATTACCAAGTTATCTGAAGTTCAGGCCAGTATTGACAAGTGTGTCAAGGTCAAACGATTGACCAACGAAGCGAGAATGCCTACGAAGGGATTGGTTAAGGCTGCAGGAAGCGACCTGTACGCAATTGAGAATATCAGCATACCAGCTCAGGGACAGGTAACGATCTGAACTGGAATAGCCATTGGGCTACCTCACAACACTTACGGACGAATAGCTCCACGCAGTGGTCTCGCAGTCAAGCACAGACTCAGCACCAATGCGAGAGTTATAGATGCCGACTATACGGGAGAAGTGAAGGTAGTAATGGTTAACCAAGGAGCTACCGAGTACACGGTACGGAAGGGAGATCGAATTGCACAGCTGATTATTGTAAAAATCAACGAAGGAGAGCTATACGAAGTAGCTGCACTGGACGAAACCGCAAGAAGCGACCACAGATTCGGAAGCACGGAAACCAAGGAAAACACTAGCCAGACAGCTAGCACGTCAAACCCAAGGATCGAGATAAGCGAAATCTCGGCTAAAGCATTCGGCCACTTCTATCGGAAAGGAGAAACCACCGGGATTATCAAAAGATGCTGGATCGAAAATGAGATGAAACTGGAAGCAGTCAATATCAGCACGGAATTGGCTATCAGGAACAAAAAAGCCAACGAACAGAAAGAACTTGAAGAAATAGTTCCGAAGGAATACCATTACCTAATGGACGTCTTCGAAAAAGAAGAAAAAACAGGACTACCGCCGCACCGACCAGGAGTTGACCTGGAAATCAACCTAAAAGACGGAGAAAAAGTCCCAACAAAGAAGATATATCCACTATGCGCGGACGAACTGGACGAATTACGACGATATATCAATCAGAATTTAGGGAGAGGATGGATACGAGAAGTATGGACAGACTTAGCGTCGCCCATACTATTCGTCAAGAAAAAGGACCGAAAGCTCCGACTCTGCGTGGATTACCGAGGACTTAACGAAGTTACCAAAAAAGATCAGTATCCACTGCCACTCATCAGCGAGGCATTGGATCGGCTCAACACCGCAAAATACTTCACGAAACTCGATATCAAGGACGCCTACCACAACGTTAGAATCAAGGAGGGCGATGAATGGAAAACGACCTTCTCAAGTAAATTGGGAACATACGAATACCTGGTAATGCCCTTTGGGCTAACCAATGCACCTGCGGCATTCCAAAGATGGATCAACAATACGGTTCGAAGATATATCGATATCTGCTGCATAGTATATTTGGACAATGTCCTAATATACTCAGACACTTTGGAACAACACCGAAAAGATGTTGCCAACATCTTGGCAGACATATACGAATCAGGAATGAAGGTCAAACCTTCCAAATGCGAATTCCACAAGAAAGAAGTGGAATACCTTGGATTTAACATCAACGAAGAAGGCATCAAGACGGATCCAATCAAAACAAAAGCAATATGGGAATGGACGGCACCAACAAAGGTTAAGGAAGTACAATGCTTCCTCGGCTTTTGCAACTTCTATCGACGCTTCATAGAAGGATTCAGCAGGACAAGCAAACCCGGTTACCGGCTTACCGAGAAAGCCGTCAAATGGGAATTGGGAGATACCGAACAGGCAGCATTTGAGGAACTACAAAGGAAACTCACCACGTCACCGGTCCTAGTCTATTACGACCCCGACAGACCAACAATGATCGAGAGAGACGCATCGAAATATGTCTGTTCGGGAATACTATCACAACAAGGACCAGACGGAAGATGGAGACCGGTCGCGTTTCGATCCAAGACAATGAAGGACGCCGAAATTAATTACAACGTCCACGACAAAGACCTATTAGCAGTCATACAAGCCCTAGAAGAATGGAGAAGATACGTCAAAGGATGTCGACACCAAGTACGAGTTATGACGGATCACAAGAACCTGGTAACCTTCATGACCTCGAAGAACCTTAACCACCGACAAAAACGATGGGAGCAACGAATACGTTAGTTCAACTTCAAGATATATTACCAACCAGGAAAAGAGAATGGGAAAGCAGACGCACTTACCTGAAGAGCGGGTGACCTACCAACGGCAGGAGATCCAAGTCTCACCAACCCCCCTCAAATACTACTTCCGAAGGAACAGTATTGGGGGGAAATCAACGAATTGGAACTAGTGGAATTCCAGGACCTGGACGAAGGAAAGATACGACAAGCAAGCCAGAAGGACGAATACATACAACAAATCAGGAATGCGTTGGACAAGAAAGAAAAGGAAATGAAATGGGTAGCACTTGGGCTATGCCAATGGAAGGACGAACACCTATGGTATCAAGGAAAAATATGGATACCAGACGACGAAGGGCTCAGGACCATCCTTATCTACAACAACCACGATGCTCCACAGGCGGGACACGGAGGAACGGCGAAAACTACTGAGCTCTTATGCCGCAAATATTACTGGCCAAATATGAGGGAAACAATCAAACGATATGTCAAAAATTGCGACACATGTCAACGAACGAAAGTGGTACGACATGCACCCTACGGACTATTACAGCCAAACGAGGCACCTGATCGACCATGGAAGTCGATAGCCATGGATTTCATTACGGACTTGCCAATATCGAACGATTATAACACCATCTTGGTCGTCATCGACCGCCTGACCAAAATGAGTCATTTTATACCATGCCGAAAAGACCTAGATGCGCGGCAGTTTGCAAATCTATTTCTATGAGAAATAGTGCAACTACATGGAATCCCACGAGATATCATCACGGATCGAGGCACACTATTCACATCAGACTTGTGGAGGGACACCACGATGAAAATGGTGATCGAACGACGACTTAGCACGGCATTCCATCCGCAGATGGACGGACAAACAGAACGGACCAATGCCATATTGGAACAATATCTATGAGCCTATATCAACTACCAACAGGACGATTGGTATGAGGCATTATCACTAGCAGAATTTGCATACAACAATGGATATCAGGAGACGATCAAGACAACACCATTCTATGCAAACTACGGAATCAACCCCGAATACGAAACAATTGGTCATCTGATGCAAACAAAAATGATCTCGACAGAAGATATGAGGAAATTACACGACACACTACGAAGCGAGATGGTGGCAGCACAAGTAAGACAAAAAGAATATTACGATTAACACCGAAAACCCGATCCGAATCTCAAGTCAGGAGACAAAGTCTGGTTGTTGCCACGCAACATCAAGACCACGAGACCATCGAAAAAACTGGATTAAAAGAAAATCGGACCATTCAAGATAGTGGCAAAGCTTGGCAGCAGCGCTTATAAGCTGGCCCTGCCACCCTCGATGAAGATACACGACACATTCCACATCTCACTTCTGGAACCCTATAAAGACAACAGATTTCCCTCACAAATCCAAACTCCTCCTCCGCCTATTGAGATAGACGGAGAAAATGAATACGAACTCTAAGGAATCATCGACTCTCGAGTACATCGAAACCACTTGCAATATCGAGCTAAGTGGACGGGATATTCACCAGAACACGACAAGACCTGGTATCCCGCAGAAAACTTCGAAAATGCTGAGCTCACAGTTCAACGATTCCACTCCCGCTATCCAGGAAAGCCAAGAATGGGTGCAAGTGGAATCCCCGCAGCCAAGCGCCGCACCACTCAGGGCCGAACAAGGATGGGGCGATTACGGCAATCGCAGCTTCGGCCCATTTCCACCTACTAGCCCGCCATACTCAGGTCGACCAGAGTCAGAGCTGGACGCAGACCAGATAGAGGCAAAGCGGAACATGGAACGAAACAAGCATCTCAGCCTATCGTGGACGGGCTGTTATGACAACGAATGTCAAGTCCACATCAGCGAGAAGAAAGGGAATTGGTTCCCTAAGAAACCCCGAAGACACAGTGTTGACTTGTCAACACCCTACGAAACGCCGTATGAATCGGCAGCACCTCCTCCTCCTCCTCCTCCGGCATGACCAAAGCAAAGGTCGCACCCGGAAATCTATACTTGGGACGTGTGCTTTAAAGACAATTGCACATTCCATAAAAAAGAAAAAGTTGATGCGGGATATAATCCCAGACCAGGGGGAGCTCAGGAGCCACTGAGCAGGAAAGATCAGGGGGTGAGGAATAGGAGAGAAGCCGTGAGGACCCGGCTTGAGAGGGAGAGAGGCGAGAAAGAAGAGGAGGAGTGAAGGGAAAGAGAAGGAACAACCCCAGACGCCGACAGCCTGCATAAGCAAATCGAAGGCTTAATGCAACGAAACGCACACCTCGAAGACATGATACGACTACAAGACGAGACGATCCGTAACCAGCAAAAAACAATCTCGGACCAACTCGGATATATCGAAGTAGGACGCAACATGTTGAGGATGATGATGTCGGCATGGAGGAACGAAGAAAGCAGCAACAGACATTTGAAAAGGCATATCAAACGTATGGGAGAAAGGTTGTTGCAATTTGAGGATTAAGCATCGAGGGACCGATGCTAGGGGAGAAGGGAGCTAATGTAACAAACCTGACTAAGCAAGGAATATGGTTTCACATGACGCATGGTTATGCGTCATAGGTTTGTAATTTGTTTCACATGACTCGCATTCGCGATGTCATCGTTATAATGTTATTGGTTGATGTTTTTCACATGACTACAATTGTGGTCATATGATTTATCAACTTTCGCACATGACTCACATTACGAGTCATGGGTTTCACTCATGTGACGCGAGTTGCGCACATGACTTGTTATTTGGATTATGGTTGGTTTAGGTATGTTGCGCAGTTGACTTGTTAGAAGTCAGCTGATGGATTTCGCACATGACTCGCTACGAGTCATGAGATCGTGTGACTCAAGGGTATGAGTCACCAGGGTTAGGGTTGTGGGAGGAACGTCTATATAAGGGGGCCTTGACCGACGAGTAGTTAGTTCCTCACGCAACCATCTAAGTACTTTCTTATACTATCAATTCAAGTGATCTTTACTGTCACGATATCCGGCGAATAAAGAGAAGTGTCTCTTAGCGAGTTCCCGACTACACGATAGGAGCAGGTGTGTTCGGCTATCAAAGTAGTATGCGAGAATCTCAGAGTTGTTACCTGCTGCAAGTATCGCCCGGAGGAAAGGATCGTTACATACGGACCGGAATATTAGTGATAGCCCTGCCATTGGCGCTGGAGCGGACAAGCCGAGATCTGAGCAGGAGGCTTCGCTGGAGTCTGACAGTGCTGATGACAATCATGGCCAGCCAGAATCCTCTACCACGGCGGCAAGGCAGGGGGTATACTGTGGGACGATAGCAACCCCTACAGCAAAGCAGGGGCCGGGCCGTCTGGCGCAATCAACCACTGCAGCAAAGCAGGGGCCGCGCTGTGTAGCGACACCAACCCCTACTCGGGCGAAGGGAGTATATAGCGGGCGAAACCGAGGTGGGTTAGACGGAGCTGAGGACTCTTCACCAGATTTTGCTTAAATATTCATCCGTAATCCGTATGTAGATCAAGAGCCTGACACGGAGGTGATACCACGTGTTGCTCAAGGTACTCCTCATTCTGTCCCACTACCTGAAGGTCGTGTCCTAAGGTCCGGCAGACAAATACCGGGGCTTGTGAGGTACCAGGCTGATAGAAAAAAAGCACCTGTTAGGGCACCGGTCGATTCCTCAAGCAAGCGCAATTGGGCGGCTATGACCGACGATGAGGACTCCGAGCCCCCAGCTGACACTCGCGAACCGCCAAGATAGTTCGCAGGAATAAAACACCACCGACATGCTGGAACACAAAATCTGCTGCCGATAATCCGGCTGTAGCACTAGTGCAAGAACCACTTCATAACGCTAGTTCGCCGGTTAGCCCCCCGCCGTCTGCGGGTACTTCCCAAGTTTCCACTAAAGAGATTGTGATAGAGTTAGGACGGTCCGCTGAGCAGCTCCCGACGGATGCTTCAGGAGCTGAGACTGCCAGCCCCACGCCGTCTGCTAGCCCCCCCCGAGATACCGCTGAGGACATCGTGGGTGATTTAAGAGGTTCCGCTAAGCACCTCCTGATGGTTGCTTCAGGAGGTCAGGCTGCCTTGCCTGAGGCTCTGGCGGAATCAAGTATTGGCTGGTAGGTTTCAAGTGCGGTTGTCCAAGTCAAGTTCTTCTATGTTTGAACCAAAAACTCTCGTGGGGAAGCTGTTCACCTTGGCAACCTATCTTATCTAGCCGGCAATCCCGGTCCGCACTGACACAATATGTCTAACTCTTATGAGCGTAGTGCCAGACCCGAATCGCCAAAACAGACCTAATCCGGGCGGCCCGGGCCCGACCCAAAGTGTGGGAGCACACACTAGCAGTTTTCCTTTTTTCTTTTTCCTGTTCCTTTTTCCTTTTCCTTTTCCTTTCGGCGGGCTGTCATGTTGAGGGGGTATTTATACTGTATGGCATCTTGATTCCGTTTTTTCAGTATTCTATATTGTTTTTTTGTGCTTATTCCTTGCTTTCATCATTCTGCCTGCTCCTGCCGGCCATTTTTTGTCTGCCCTGGTGCCAAAGGTCCTGGTGGCCTTTCGCTCACTTGTCATGCTTTATTCCTTGTCGTGCTTCATCCCTTCCCTTGCTCCCTTGCCGTCTTTCGTCTGGAATTACCCTTTTTGTCTGCGCTCTATGTCCGCGCCTCTCACATAATGTGCACTTACCTTCACCCTATACCCTCCTAGATTAGTGTTCCTGGCCCGGACCCGTATTCCTGCCCCATCCGGTATAGTTCACTTGGCAAATTTACTTGAATTAGATTTAGTCCCCGTATGATAATAGAAAGGTTTAATTAGCCCTATAAGCGGTACCTCCAAGACTGCTCTACCGCTTCTCTTTAGCAGCAGTGGTGAGGAATGCGGTTCATATTCAAAATACCTGTATATAAGACGTCTTAAACAGAGTGACAGGTTATAAACATGCCGGCCCCTTAAGAACGCGACCCAGCCTTTGCTGTCAGCTACAATAAGTAACTCCCACAAACCACCTTGATTGCACGCTGGTTTGCATTTCCTGACACAATCTACATTTGCTTACAATAACTATATATTGAATTCGACCTATCCTTACAACTAATATCGCAATGCCGCAGCTACGACCTACCGTCGACATATCACGTCAAGCCCAGCGGCAAGCCCAGAGGTAGAGGGGGGTCCGCGAAGGACATATCCGAAAAACGAAATCCCAAGAGCCTCTAGCTCATCGGCCCTCCTTGCTCTCACAGACTAGCAGTATGCTTTCCCGGCGTAGAATATCCGCATTGGGCCTGCAGCCAATTTCAACGCAGCTTCAGGTAGGACAGGCTAGTCATCACCTGCCCAGATGGCAGGGCCCGGCGGAGGACAGTATGGAGTCACAGGATGGAGAATATGACGACAATGGTTCGAGTGAGGAGAGCATGGAGGACTTAATTGGATCAGACGAGGAGGATGACCTGGGGGATTATGGGGTACAGAGACCAATAATGACAGCGTATGAGTTTGTTGAATCATAACCCTCTAAGCTGGCTCTCTCAGCCACGCCTACGGACATACGGATTGGATTGCCTGGACGGATAACACCCGCTCCACGAGTCAGCAGGACTCGTTTTACCGTTCTGGATAGCAGCTCGTCTGGAGATCCCTCGCCCGCCGGATCAAATATTATCCCAATACCGACAGGCCCCTTCCGAGGGGCAGTACGAGATGAACAGCTCCCGAGTTCCCAGTTGACCGGAAGCCGATGAAATATTGCTGTTTGGATTGAGCTCACAATTTAGAGCAAGGCAAAGGAGCTAATGTGGGATTGGGTACTTTTGTTGATCCATTCCCGGATCCAATCAGATTGACAGACCAGGTTCATCGATGCTGGAGCGATGCCCGGCGTAAATTGGATTTGTTCGACTTTCCAGACGCTACCACACACTCGAGTAATCAGGTAAGTCCCCTTGAAATACTCTACTCTTATTTAATAAGCAGGACTGAATACTGAATCCGGCGGACCGTGGTGGGACAAATACAGGATAAGCACAGTTCCAGCAGATCTCAGTATCTGCATTGTGCAAAGAAGGTGGTGTCAGCGCTCTACAAACTTGACACCGAGGACCAGGTAGCCTGTGCATGAAGGGTGCAATATTTTCTGAAGGAGGATCGCTTTAATCGTAGTCCTAATGGTTATGAGGTAACTTTTTCTGCTTCGTTTTTCCAGATGATTTCAGTCTACAGTGAACCTGCAGGAGTAAACAGGATTTTCAACTTCGGTTCCTCGCACCTCAGATCCCGGATCTGATATTTGCACAGTTTTATAGCGGTAAGAAAAGGAGAGGCAGAATAGATCCGGAGTTTCTGGAGAAGATAAATGGCCCATTCCTGTGTCTGACTACGGCCATATTATGCTATGCGCTGCGCTGCTGGCAGACTGGGGTCTTTACCGATCAGGTTAACTTCACATGTGCTAATTCGCGAGATAAGCCGCCGGCATCCGGAGTCTGCTGAGGAAATCTAGTGGTAGGCTAAACAGGATGGAAATGTAACAGGGCTTTTTAAACGTCAGTTGGACACTTGGGAGAAGAGTAGGGGATTCTAGACTAGAATTATCGGGCGTATCAGGCAGACGTTGGAGGAAAGAATTGCTAAGGAGCGCAACAACTCTGTAGAGAGGACAGCAGGATATTCAGACAATCCGGAGGCATTAAGGCTTGAATTTGGGATGGATCCGGAAGAGGCAGACTTCCAATTCATACATAATCCATCGGCCAGTCAGGGCATACGCGGTCAGGCGGACTAGTAGGCCCAGGTCTGGCCCGCCCTGTAGGCTATGTTTTATAAGTGATAATAGAAATAATGAAACGCTGAATTCAAAATGTGAATGTGTCCGGGATTACTAGTAGAGTGTGAGGGCCTAGTAACCCGAGAGAGAATATGAATGAATCAGGCTGACCCAGAGGAGAATGACTGAAAAACAAAGTTCGAGATACCCTAGGAAGACATGATATACACTTCCGTGGGTGGAGAGGGGTATTAGTGGCCAGTAATACAATGGGGAGACTCCGGACAAAGAGCTATATTATCAAGGGGTAGGTGGAAGGCACTTCACAGAGAGCGGAATATCTGGCGGCGCCGATGAACGCGTCAGGCGGAAGGTGAAAAGTACCAAAGGCGCTAGGCGGAATGTGAAATATACTAAAGGCATCGGGCGGATCAGGCTTAAGGATCAGAATGTGTCGGGCAGATCAGAAGTAGCTGTCACGGGATTGGGTAAAGGGAAGATAGAGGAAGCTGGATAGCGTAGGGAAGGGGAGCGGACTGCGGACGAATCCGCAACAAAAAGAGAAAAAAAGGGAGGGGAGCCAGATGGAGAAAGGCCGGGGGTGAGCTGTAATCCAAAGCGATCGGAAAGATGTAGTGTCAGGCAGCTGGCGTCTGGGGCGTAGGTAAGGGGAGCG
>QOVD01000470.1:0-17535 GCA_003521225.1 Tuber microsphaerosporum | reverse complement strand
CCTCTTCTCCTCTTTTGATTTCTTAAGCTGCTACTAACACTACAGGAATATATCAACGAAAGCCGAAACTTTTTTTTTTCTTTTTTGTTTTTATTAGGTTTTGTTTCTGGAAACATTATATCTGTCTCCCGTTATTATTATAATTCTTTCTCTGGGTTTTAAATTTTTACGAATTTCTATTTTATCTTTTTTTATCTTTTTATTTTATCTTGTAACGACGATGGATTCCTCTGCGCAAGGGACCTTGCCCTTATCGCCTGGAAAGCAATTTCTTTCGATATTTGGTCCTACGCCTTCACTCTCGAGCAACCTGATGCGACCGTGCGATGGGGGTGATGATGGAAGCGAGGATGAAGAGGAGGAAGGTGAAGAGGACGAATATGAAGATGAAGACGAAGATGAAGACGATGAAGGTAATTCGTCGCTCCGATCGAGCAATAGTAGCTCCTTGGGCACGAAATTATCCCTTCTAGAAAGTATAGTTGAAGAGGAGGATTCGTCCTTGGCAAAAGGCGAGATCGAACGCATATACCCACTCATCGAGTCTTCGCCGGAGGAATCGCGGAACGAAGGATATTTTGGCAGGGCTTTTTCAGAGAAGGCAGAATCGCTCACACCCTTCGGTTCGTCTTCAGAGAGTATTGCAGGGTTCGCGGGGGTGATCGATGGCGATACCGACCATTTCGGTAGACCACGAACAGCATCGAGGCCTAACACGCCCGACGGCAGCAAGAAGATTGAGTTCACAGCGGCGCAGCCTGGTTGCATAGAGTGTATCATTGGAATCGCGGGACACCATCACGGGAGCAGCAGCAGGGCAACCCCTGCACCCACGCCGACACTTTCAAGATCTTCATCGCTGAAGCTCAAAGAACCCGCCCTCACACCGGTAGAAGAGGAAAGCCCGCAGGGAATAATAGAACGAAGGGAGAGGGCAGAAATAATAGAAGCAACAACCGCAAAACTTACGAAAATAACGACTTTAACGCCTGATACGACTCCCTTGAAATCCTCATCTTACTTTGCGCAGCAGCTACTTGCGAACGGATTGCTTACGCCTGAGACCACGCCTTTGAAATATACCGCTCCTCAGCAACAACCGCAGGTACCAAGCGAGACGAATAGTAGAGACAGTAATGATCCGATACCACCAATAAGTAAGGTATACTCGCCACCGGAACGACCAAAGCTTATAACAAATTATCCAGTCACTCCCGCAAGACGGTCTGGGGGAGCACAAATCCCACCGACCCCTCCAACAACCCCAGCGAGGAGGAAGAGCCTGCTATACTCGAGGGAGAACTCGAGAGAGAGTATTTCAATTACCGGTACAAGTACAAGTACTAGTAGTAAAGACATCGCTCCAACCGGAACGATAACTCCACCTCTTAGTGAGGCGGCATCAGCTGTCCAAGCTGAGGAAACAAAGATTGAGGAACGGAAAGTTGAAGAAAAGAAGCCTAAGGTTGAAGCGCCGAAGATCGAGGAGCCAGGCAAGGCCGCCGACTCGGAGAGCGGACACGGACACGGGCATGATGGGCATGATTGCCCATACCTCCGCCGATCGGCTAGTCCCCGACCATCAAGTTTGCCCTCATATTCATACTCCTACAGCGTCCCCGGCACTCCGGAGCCTGTAAGACCACTCTCGCACTCCTACAGCTCCCCAGAAGTCACGCGCTTTACAACCCGCTTCCACAGCGGGCCGAGCACCCCCGCGCCGCCGGTATCCCGACTATCATATAGCCTCCCTGGAACTCCCGAAGTCTCGTCATTGTCGTCATATAGGAATCTCCCACCAAAGGCCCCTGAAGTCTTAAGACTGATTTCTCAGGAATTTGCGCGGCCGTCAACGCCAGAGGTGGTTTTTAGTGGGTCGGGAATCGCGTCTCCGTTCATGGACATTTCGGAGCCTGCCTCGCGAGCACCGTCCCCACCGCCGCCGAGTCTTGCTGGGGGGTCTACAATTACGACTCCCGCATCTTCGATATTGCTTCCCGCACGGGGTCCTCTCGCCCCGGCGATAAACTTGAAGGACGGTTCGGGGATCAAGTCTGTTTCCAGGAGTGTTTCTACGAGTGATTTCTTCCCTGAGCAGACATCCACTGCTGCTCCTCCTGCCCCCGCCGCCGATGCTCCTGCTATCTTCGCGACACGAGGACCCGAGAAACAGTCGTCAAACCTACTCCCAGAGAATATCACCGTAGAAGTGATCCACCGCCTCCCGTTCCTAACCCTCCCCACAATCTCCCTAGCCAGCATCGTCCGGCGCATCGCCGTCCCGGTACATTTCACCTCGAACGCGGTTATCGTAATGTGGCTTGCTGTGCTACCGCTCACACTTCTGATCTGGACAATTAATGGGATCGCACAGCTTTTTGTAAAGCCGGAAGTTGGGAGCCCCATGGCGGGGTTCAATACTGCGTGGGCGCTTGTGCCGTACTTGGTGTTGTTTGCAGCTGTGGCAGTGTATCATCGGGGAGAGGGATTGAAGGGTGGTGAGAAGGGGGGCGAAGGAACAGAGGGAGGAGTGGAAGAGGAGGAGATAAGTGAGGACATTTTGGATTACTCCTTGGATAAGCTGCATGCTGTCACTGCCCAATTACGAGGGCACTTTACCCCCCGACGCGCCCGCCGCTTCACCATATCTCTGCTTTTTGCCACTAGCCTGATCGCCAGCTACTTTGCCCTACAATACCTCTCTCCACACATAGCCACTCTCTCCAAGGCTCTCTCCTCCCGCATCTTCCCCTCCAAAACTGCCTCTTCCCCACTCGCCCCTACAGCTCCAACATCGGGCCCCTGGGAAGACATGGACTTTATGTACTTCGTCCCAAGCACCTCCACTAGTGAACAATCTACTAGCAGCGGGATGGAGAACGCCTATGGAGAGTACCACCCCGGCGCGAACGCTTTGGAGGAAGAATTGCAAGAAGGGCTCGGTTGGAAGGGGGTATTGAGACTTGCGGCAGTGTTAGTGATGGGACCGGCTGGTGCGGTAGCGGTCAGGCGGAGAACGCTGTGATTGGGATTTTGGAATTGGAATTGGGATTAGGATTGGGATCGGGATCGGGGTTGGATTGGGATCTGGATGGGTTGGGTCGGGAGGTTGGTTAGCCTTGTAGGAGGGTGGTCGGTTGGGGGGATGTATTTTTATGGAGTTTTTTTTGCTTTATGATTGTGTTTTTATGTTATTGCTTTATACTTTGACTTGTGCTTTTGGTATGTTATTTTTGGATTACGAGGTAGACGCGAGTTTCCTTTCTTCTTTTCTTTTCTTTTCGTTTCCTTTCTTACGATTTCATTTCATTTCATAAATATGGGAACCAGTGGGGTAACTTTAATGGGAGCAGAAGTTTTGTATTTATCTAGTTGTTACATTTTCCTTCCCTTCTTTCTTTCTTTCTCCATCTCTCCGCTTCTTTTCCTTCCTCCCGCCTGTTTTCAATTTCTAGCGTGTCGCCATTTCGGACTGTATTGGAAATAATCTGGTAGGATGGATTGGATGGATGGATGTATATATCATGACTCTGGAGCTTTACGTTATGTCAGGCTAATGTAATATCATGCGTATCCAAGAAGAATTTTGTTCGTTTGTCCTTCACCTCCCGTGCGATATATGTGCCTTTTCTCGTTGTTGAGGTTACGTACTCGTAGTAGACGGGCTTGAGCATGATAGCTCAGTTCGTGAGTCGGGTTGGTTTCTAGGTCTGTTGGTGGGTGGGTAGCGCCCTAGTAATAGGGTTCAAATAGGTGACGGTGATCGTGAAGATTTGTGGGAAAGGCTCTTCCGGAAAGGTATAAAAAGGTCGGGTTCCCCGACTTAACTGTCTAGAAAACAAGAGCCAACAAGAACAGCAGCAAGATCTTCTCGAAGCAGGGGGAGTACAATCAACACACATGGCCGCCATTATACTTGAATCTCTTTCTTCTTTCCTTCCCAGAATTCTTTTCCTGCTGAAATGATTTCTCACTTCTTTATATCTGCTGTACTACAACCTTCTTAAGCATCTAAAATGCTTTATCTAACCCACCTCCCACGACCAGAAAAATGTGATAGAATAGCTGAATGGCGGATTCTGGCTACTGTGGAGCGAGAATGTGGGTAGAATAAACTACACACAAAAGCTTGAGAAGGCCCAAACTATTACAGATGAAAATTGATGCCACAATCTTCGATATCTGATAAACCTGAATTATATTGAAAATGGAAAGGTGCAACTTTCTAAGGAGGGAAATCAGACTTAAAGTACCTAGGTGGCTTACAGATGAGAAGAGAGTGCTCACAAGCACAATATATAAGTATAATATATTGCTTATAGAGAAGGTAAATACTTTCTTTCAATTTCCTAAATATTCATACTTTCAGAATACTAACTTCAAGCTGGAAATAGATTATGTAGCTATGGATTCAGCCAAACTAGTACAAATGGGTACTAGCTGGTCTTAGATTGAAATATTTCAGACTTTGAAAGAGAGTCTTCCCCATGAGAAAAGTCACTTACTATGAATATTAATAATGGGAAAGTAAAGAGGAACTAATAGAATTCTGTAAGTGGGATGCTGTTAACTGGTGATATCAGTTTTAAAACTAGGTTGGAATTGGAAAGAAGTTAAGAAAGGAATCTATAAAGATGACTATTAGAGGAGGAGCATAGGAACTTTACTGGAGAATATATTTCTACTAGTGACACAATAATTACCATGAATGGTCAGAAGTAAAGAAGGGAAATAGATATTATATAAGGGTTGGAAAAATTGGAATACAGGCTTGCTAGGGTCAATTGGGTTTATTGTAGACAATGAACTTGAATGCACATTCAATTCTAATGATAGAGGTGAAGATTTTCATTAGTCAGACTTTCTAATAGCACTTTAAAGAGTTGATATTACGTATTACTAAATATCAGTAAAGGCTGGCAAGATATCACTTCTAGGAAGTCTCGACTAATATACTTGCTAATAAAAATTCTTACTACTGAACTGGTACTTTATAATTGTTTCCTGTTTTGTAATTGTTGATTTCTTTTTTCGGTTATCAGAATCGTGGGATTTATGGAGTAGTATAGCGGTTTATAAGAACTAGTGTTGTCATAATGCTTAAGCATTAAACCTCCAAGTTAGATTTTGGATAAGCAAAATCAGGATAAGGAAAATTAATTCAACCACCTTGTATTTATTAAAAAAGAACTTTAAAAAATTTATTTTATAATCAGAGACTTGCTTAGTTTTTCAAACAAAGTGTAAAAAGAATTAAGTATTAAATATTTAGAAATAGGCTGCTTCTCAAGATTTCAAGATATAAGCTATTACGATTATAAGAATAATAGTATGCAAGGATTTCTCATTTCAAGGCAAATTTGCTGACAGCATCTAAAATATTTTTAAAAACTAACATATCAAAATGACTCACAATGGTCCAACTACCACTATAGTTACTATTTTAAAATGAAATACAATGCTAGATATCAAGCACACTAATTACAACTATATATCTTAGAAGTGAGAAGCATTCCTTCTTTTGACTCACTTCCTGTAATGGGGGCACCCTATAGGAAGATGAATCCTAAAGTTGCGACCGCACCAAAGTCTGAAACTAGAATAAAGATAAACGTAAAGATTAAAATAAAAAAATGAAATGGGAAAACTTAATATCGTTAAGCCTGAAAGCTTTTACTCAATTCAAGTTCTTCTCGAGGATTGATGGTTATCAGAGTAGGGTGTTCTTTGCTTATATGTAGTAGATATAGATATAAAGTTAAGTAACACCCCATCACTACCCTGACCTCTCACAAGCATCCTGCTCAGCTCAGGATTATCCTAAACACACTCTCCGGTAGAATAAACCTTCAGAGATGTTGGATAGCTCGGATATAGTTAAGCCTACCAACCGGAAGTGGTTTCTGCAATGTATCTCCAATACAACCGTATGAGAGAAAACCTCTTGCAGTCATTGACATTCTAGTAGTGAACAGTATTGTCAACGCTGGGACTATATGTCAGTCAGACTGACTGGCCCATTAGTATTATCGTGTGTATACAAGCTTTGTAGTTATTTGTCCCTACTTTATGCACATACTATATTTGCTCAACTACTTAGCTCCCCCAGTGAGATGTATTTGTTTTGTTGGCTTCCATGGGCGCTACCCGGAATCAATCCAATAATAACTATCTGTACCATGACTAAACTAATGCTTCTAGAGTCCAATTACTCCCCTCTGATATGGTACACTACTCAGGGTTGGCACAGACTAACTATGGGGTCAGTTCCGGAAGCAATTCTGATTGTTCCTGAAACTCCTGATAGACCTTCTAGTAGACTCCCTTACTACCCACGGGCTAGTATAAGATTCCCTCTACCCATCAGGTGTCTAATTGCACCAAAGTAGGTGACCTCCCTTTGGGCAGTCGCCCACACCTTCCCTATATATCCTGCGAACAGCTTTCGGTCAGTTGGACAGCAGTGACGTACACAGTATGATTGTAAGGGCTCCTCCAATCCTCAGATTTTCTATGGAGAGTATCAACTACCTAGGCGTTTGCCATATGTGCACCGTCCTAAGATCAGGGCCACAGGGGGGTGTTGGATACTCGAGCTGAGTTACCAAATAAACCTGACCCCTTCTGTAGCCATACCAAGGCCTGGCATGCTTAAGATACCAGTGGCACCAGTAACATCTAATCCCGAGCTCCCATATGGATATTCTTTCAAAGTTCTAGTATGGCTCCACCGGTCAAGGTAGGGTAACAGGATCTCAAGGTAGGGTAACATATACCCGAAGGTAGGGTAACATGATTTCCAAGGTAGAGTAACTTTATCCTGTTATTGGTAAAATCCTGTTAGAAGTCCGCGCAACACCCAGCAAGATGTCCATCGTGACCTGTGTAACCTTTCTATTGTTTACTTGAGTCCAGTAGAATTATCTCTCTGAAAGGTTACCCTATCTAATAAGGTCACATTCGCTACTTGGGTTATCCTGTCTTCCCTTAGCACAAGGAGCTGCTGAAGTTCGTTAGTATACATCTTGGTACTCATCCTAGTTGTATACTTTGTATACCGGACCTTCCCTACTGTGGTTACCCTCTGGTATACCTACTGGGTATGTAAGGTGGTCACTTGTAGCTACCTTTCTCAAGGGTCGTTACACTTCCATAAGTCTAATATTTTCTCTATTACTTTATTGATGTTCAAGTAAGTGTTATCTTTCTACTATTGCTGCTTGCCTTTATATTTTCCTTTTAGCTTTTGTTAATTTTTAATTTTTAATTTTATTTAAGTGCAATTACTCTCAGTTGAAATAGGACAAACTTGAGGCTCTCTTTCAATAATGAAAATAAGATAATATTAAAGTAGAAAATATTGCAGTTCCTGAGGCTGTCTCTTAGAATACCTAGTCGGTACTGAGAATTGAGCTTAGTATAGTTTTGACTAAAAGTTTGTTCTTTACTAATTGTGTTAATAGAACTATATAGCTACAAAGAGAACTACACTGATTCTCATATACTTATAAATGATTATATGTACCTCTTCTAATGAAATTGGGTTTTGTTTTGGCCATATCTAACGATGCGTGTCATTTCTTGTACCTTAAAACAACGAATATATGAGATAAATAAAAAATAAAAAATAAAAAAATAAACCTCTTCTAATGAAACTATACAATATAACATGTTACATGTGTGTGGTATAAACTACACATATATGACTAACAGGAATGAGATAACATAATTTTAACACTTTTTCTAGGTCTTGATTCCCAACTTTTCTGTCAACCTTTAAAATACTATCTTTGTTAATCTATTGGTACATATATCAGTAAGATTATTCTTGGATTTCATGCTTTCTCTCTTTATATCTCCAGATAATTAAAGTTTTTGTATATGATGATATTTCCAGTAAATGTGCTTAATTCTATCTAACACTCTTGTGTTTTTAGTTAGAGTCATGATGGCTTTGTTGTCACAATATACAACTGGTGTTGTTGTAATTCCCATGTCCTTAAGTTCTCTTGTGATCTACACTTCTTGATTTAAGATAAATAACATAGCTAAGTATTCTGCTTCGGTAATTGACTATGATACCCTTCCTTGCTTTTTGGAATACAAGAGTATTGTATTTTCATATACTAGAATAATCAATTCGACAATGGATATTCAATGTTCAGGGTTAAATGTGAGGGAACTGTCACTGTCATAGTAGACTCAGAGTGGGATGTTGCTCAGGTTTCTTTTATAGTGTTGTCCTAACTGCTTAGCTCCTTTTAGATACTAAAGTACTCTGGTGGCTGCTAGTAGATAAGAGGTAGTTGGTTTGAATTAGAATTAGCTTAGGCCCTACTTGGTTGTGCTGGGCTTATTTTGGACCATTCAATTGTGAAATAGAGTGATCTGTAGAAATAGTTGCCAATTTGGCACTATTTGCTAGTGGCTAATACAAGAAAAATTCTGATCTTAGAGCCTTTTGAAGAAATTTTGCTAGTACTTCTAATCTTTCTCAAGTTCAACCCTTAAATATTACAAAGGATGTTCTACAAGAAAATACTTATTACATTGATATTATGAATATTTACAAGGTACAGTGAAGTGAATTTCGTACAAGACAGGGATTATTTTGGGGTTAACTTAAATTAACTGTTCAAAAATATCACCTATAGTACTTGTGTATGTGATGTTTCTGCATAGCAACCATAGGGTTAGGGCTGTTTTGAAATGGAAGGTCAATGCCTTTTACGATTGCCAAATAGCTATTGTGTTCTTCCATTTTGAAATGGAAGGGAAAACATCGTTTGTATATGAAAATGGAATGGACCCAGCACAACCAAATAGGACCCTAGTGTTAGAAACGCTTCTTACTCATATCGCGCAATAGGTAACAACTCTTATCTCATCTTTTATCTGATAAGTAGGTTGTACTCTTGTAGTACTATTGAAAACTAAAATTACCTGCCCTAAGTACTCACCTTTCAAGACTATGGGCCTTTAGCCATTTTTTATCCTCTTCTGATATTTCTCTAGAGTATCTTATCTACTAGTCAGAAAAGAGATTGAGGAATCTATTTGGTGGTTGAGCAATGATCTTTATAGAGAGCTGAAAAGTATTTTATTGTAAAAGCATAAGTAGGAAAAAACAGTAAATAATTGCATAAAGAACTAACTATTGTCTCATTCTGCGCTTCTTATATAGTTCTTTCTGCAACTGCATTGTCATTTAAAATAATACTATGAGTCCCTATCCTGACTGAACTGAAATCATAACATTATATGACTCAATTGAGTCATTATCAAATAAACTTACTTAAACAAAAATATATATTGTGCTTGATATTGAAATTTTCAGATATTTCCTATGTATATTTTATGATACTACTCTATATTCTCATACTTGGTTTGTGTTTTGATTCGACCTGGACACCGCTTACATTACTACAGCTAGGACATATTATATGATATTTTATTATTATTTCAAGATATTATTAGAAGATTTTCATATGTGTTTTCTTATCTGGTGTTTGGGATTTCTCAGTTGTTTATGCATGATTTATGCATCAATCATGGTCATATTATCTCATAATTATTTCTAATATTTCACTCACACTATCTTAGATTTAAACATATCATTTGGGATTTCCTTGACAGGATTTTAGAGTCAAATATGTTCGCACTTATTATATGTTTCTTATATTTGTTTCCCTATATTTCTCTCGCTTATATGGGTTGCCACTTCTGTATAAATATGGTAGTTACTTCCTCTCTTGCTTAGAGAATTAAGAACAAGAACTTCTACCAATCTGCTCTACTATTTTCTCCCTCCTCACTTAGCGTACTCACAGCACCCCTTGCACCTGTGTAGTATTATCTACATAGAATAGATTGTGCTTTTGATGTTCACATTTTGAACACTTGACTCATGTGTGAAATCCCTGGCCAAAATATAGTCATGCTGTGTAATATCAAATCTCTAAGACTTGCAAGTGCGAATCTTGTAAAAATCTACAAATTTTACCAGATTTGTCATACTTAGGAAAGTGGTAGCATAAGGTATGTCTAGTCTTAGGACAACTGTAGTGTACATAAGTGTCACAAACCTGACTAAGCGAGGAATATGGTTTCACATGACTCATGGTTATGAGTCATAGGTTTGTGATTTGTTTCACATGACTCGCACTTGCGATGTCATCGTTATAATGTTATTGGTTGATGTTTTTCACATGACTACAATTGTGGTCATATGATTTATGAACTTTCGCACATGACTCACATTACGAGTCATGGGTTTCACTCATGTGACGCGAGTTGCGCACATGACTTATTATTTGGATTATGATTGGCTTAGGTATGTTGCACAGTTGACTTGTTAGAAGTCAGCTGATGGATTTCGCACATGACTTGCTATGAGTCATGAGGTCGTGTGACTCAAGGGTATGAGTCATCAGGGTTAGGGTTGTGGGAGGAACGTCTATATAAGGGGGCCGTGACCGACGAGTAGTTAGTTCCTCCCGCAACCATCTAAGTACTTTCTTATACTATCAATTCAAGTTATCTTTACTATCACGATTCCCGGCCAAGAAAGAGAAGTGTCTCTTAGCGAGTTCTCGACTACATGATAGGAGCAAGTGTGCTCGGCTATCAAAGTAGTACGCGAGAACATCGAAGTTGTTACCAGCTGCAAGTATCGCCAGGAGGGAAGGATCGTTACATTTGGTTGTGTCTATTCGCAGCACCTAACAAACAGACAAGACGTCGGACCAACACGAGGACCCACTAGCAGAAGCAGTATTCGACACAGATACTTTAGGAGAAGCACTTCAACAATCAGTTGGAACATCAAGGGCTGGAAGCCCAGTATCACCAGAACCAGGATCCCCGGAAGGATCGGAAGGAACAGCATCACCAACCATTACAAGGAGAAACACAATGTCAGCACCAGCACCAGCAGCACCCAGCGGATCGAGCAATCCCCCAGTAGGCGGCACTGCTACGGCAATCCAATTGGCAGGATTCACGGAAGAACAACTACGACAAATCATCCAACTGGCACAAGGAGGGGAAAGAACCTCGAGACTGAAGGTCAAGCCACCACCCGAGTTCAAAGGAGAACGGGAGACACTAAGGACATTCATAGCACAATGCAACTTGTACTATGAAGCGACGGGCATCATCACAGACACAGAAAAGGTGACATACGCAAAGTCACTATTAAGGGGAGCGGCAGCAAAATGGATCACACCATACGCGGAATGAAGGAAGACGGCAAACTGGGAAACCTGGGGCCGATTTACCGACGCACTCAGAAGACAGTTTGCCGATGTTGACGCACAGAATCCAGCCAGAAGCAAGATCGAGGGCATGGTTCAAGGAAAACGAAACATAACCGACTACTGGAACGAATTCCGGTTAACAGCAGATGAGGCTGATTACGACGATCAGTCAATGCAACGAATATTCCTCAAGGGAAACAACCGCACCTTACAAGATGCGTGGGGACAGGACAATTACGAAACGGACGACGTCGAAGACCTGGCCAATTGGGCCATCAGAAAGGAAAATCGCATCAACTTCGTCAACAGTATACAACAAAAAAGCACGCCAACCCGCATGGTCGAAGTACCAAGAAACCAGGATGGAACATTTAGGCCAGCCATCAACGACCAAAGAGGAGACCCTATGGACCTTGATGCAACCAGAAGACAACCCAACTGGAGGTTGCCCAACAACGAATTCAGAAGAAGACTGAAAGAGCAGCTATGCCTCAAATGCGGAAAGCCAAATCACCGAGCAAAAGATTGCAACAATGCAAGAGACGGACGAGACTATACTAGTCAACAACGAAACGGACAATGTCAATGACGACCACCATGGGGAACCAAACCCAAGATCAGGGAAATGGAAGTGGAGAAAGAACCCGAACAGTCGGGAAACGAAGAAAGTCCCCAGTAAGAGATGGTCTGAGGGACAGACCCGAACGGAAACCCATCATTTTGACAAACTACTATGCGGCACTCAACTACACGGAAACACTCGAAAACGAAAACGATCACATAATGGTGAAGGTCAAACTTCACGGAAAAAAGGAAACAGTCACGATCAACGCAATGATCGACTCGGGAGCAACAGAAGATTTTATCGACCAGTGGATATGCGAGAAGCAAGGAATCCTGACAACACGAGCTCAGAAACTGAGAGAAATTTACCTGGCGGATGGGAAGCCAAGCAGCATGGGGCCAGTCACCCATGTTGTGAAAGTACCTATGGACATCAATAGCCATAGGGAATTAGCAACTCTCCAAGTGGCAAATTTGCAAAACCATGAGGTCATCTTGGGAATGCCATGGTTACGAACGCATAATCCGACTATCGATTAGAACGATAAGAAGATTACTTTCAACAGCGAACAATGTACAACATGGTGTTTGAACAGTCCACCTGTTGCGTATGCTGTACCGGAAGCGGAAGCCCTAGAAGAAAACTTGATTACCAAGTTATCTGAAGTTCAGGCCAGCATTGACAAGCGTGTCAAGGTCAAATGATTGACCAAAGCAGCGAGAATGCCTACGAAGTGATCGGTTATGGCAGTAGGAAGCGACCTGTACGTAAACGAAGATATCAGCATACCAGCCCAGGGGCAGGTAACGATCGGAACGGGAATAGCCATTGGGCTACCTCACAACACGTATGGACGAATAGCTCCACGCAGTGGTCTCGCAGTCAAGCACAGACTCAGCACCAATGCGGGAGTTATAGATGCCGATTATATGGGAGAAGTCAAGGTAGTAATGGTCAATCAAGGAACTACCGAGTACACGGTACGAAAAGGAGATCAAATCGCAGAGTTAATCATCGAAAAAATCAACGACGGAGAGCTATACGAAGTAGCTTCACTGGACGAAACCGCGAGAAGCGACTACGGATTCGGCAGTACAGAAACCAAGGAAGACACTAGCCAGAAAGCTAGTATGTCAAAACCAAGGATCGAGATAAGCGAAATCTCGGCTAAAGCATTCGGCCACTTCTATCGGAAAGGAGAAACCACCGGGATTATCAAAAGAAGCTGGATCGAAAACGAGATGAGACTGGAAGCAGTCAACATCAGCACGGAATTGGCTATCAGGAACAAAAAAGCCAACGAACAAAAGGAACTAGAAGAAATAGTTCCCAAGGAATACCATTTACCTAATGGACGTCTTTGAAAAAGAAGAAAATACTGGACTACCACCACACCGACCAGGAGTTGACCTGGAAATCAACCTCAAAGACGGAGAAAAAGTCCCAACGAAGAAGATATATCCATTATGCGCAGACGAATTGGACGAACTACGACGATATATCAATCAGAACCTAGGAAGAGGATGGATACGAGAAGTATGGACAGACCTAGCATCGCTGAGACTATTCGTCAAGAAAAAGGATGGAAAGCTTCGGTTATGCGTGAATTATCGAGGACTGAACGAAGTCACCAAAAAGGATCGATATCCACTACCACTCATTAGCGAAGCACTGAACCGGCTTAACACGGCCAAATACTTCACGAAACTCGACATTAAGGACGCCTACCACAACATCAGAATCAAGGAAGGGGACAAATGGAAGACAACCTTCTCAAGCAAATTGGGAACGTACGAATATTTGGTAATGCCCTTTGGGTTAACCAATGCACCGGCGGCCTTCCAAAGATGGATCAACAACACGGTCAGAAGATATATCGATATCTGCTGTATAGTATATCTGGACGATGTCCTGATATACTCCGACACTTTGGAACAACACCGGAAGGATGTCGCCAATATACTAGCAGACATATACGAATCAGGAATGAAGGTTAAACCTTCCAAATGCGAATTCCACAAGAAGGAAGTGGAATACCTCGGACTTATTATCAACGAGAACGGTATTAAAATGGATCCCATCAAAACAAAAGAAATATGGGAATGGACGGCACCAACAAAAGTTAAGGAAGTGCAATGCTTCCTCGGCTTTTGCAACTTCTATCGGCGATTTATAGAAGGATTTAGCAGGACGAGCAAACCCCTCTAGCGGCTTACCGAAAAAGCCGTTAAATGGGAATGGGGGGATATCGAACAAGCAGCATTCGAGGAACTACAAAGGAAACTCACAACGTCAACGGTCCTGGTCCATTACAATCCCGACCTACCAACGATGATCGAAACAGACGCATCAAAATACGTCTGCTCCGGAATCCTATCACAACAAGGACCAGACGGAAGATGGAGACCGGTCGCATTCCGATCCAAGACAATGAAGAATGCGGAGATCAACTACGATGTCCACGACAAGGAACTAATAGCGGTCATACAAGCCCTAGAGGAATGGAGGAGATACGTTAAAGGATGCCGACACAGAGTAGGAGTTATGACGGACCACAAGAACCTGGTCACCTTCATGACCTCAAAGAACCTCAGCGACCGGCAAAAACGATGGGAACTGCGAATACGTCAGTTCAACTTCAAGATATACTACCAACCAGGAAAAGAAAACGGGAAAGCTGACGCACTCACTTGAAGAGCCGGAGACCTACCAATGGCAGGAGATCCAAGGCTCATCAACACCCTTCAAATACGACTTCCAAAGGAGCAGTATTGGGAGGAAATCAACGAATTGGAACTACTGGAATTCCAGGACATGGACAAAGGAAAAATCCAGGAAGCAAGCAAAAAAGACGAATACTTAGGACAAATCAAGGAAGCATTGGACAAAGGAGAAAAAGAGATGAAAGGGATAGCACTCGGGCTATGCCAATGGAAGGACGAATACCTATGGTACCAAGGAAAGATATGGATACCTGACGACGAAGGGCTGAAGACCACCCTTATCTACAATCACCACGATGTCCCACAGGCAGGACACGGAGGAACGGCGAAAACTACCGAGCTTATATGCCGCAAATACTATTGGCCAAATATGAGCGACACGATTAAACGATATGTCAAAAACTGCGACACATGTCAACGGACGAAAGTGGTCCGACCCGCACCCTACGGATTATTACAACCAAACGAGGCACCTGATCGACCATGGAAGTCAATAGCTATGGACTTTATCACGGATCTGCTGGTATTGAACGATGATGACACCATTTCGGTAGTCATAGACCGCCTGACCAAAATGAGTCATTTCATACCATGTCGAAAGGATCTAGACGCACGGCAGTTTGCAAATCTATTTCTACGAGAAATAGTACGACTACACGGAATCCCACGGGATATCATCACGGATTGAGGCACACTATTCACATCAGACTTGTGGAAAGACACCACAATGAAAATGGGAATTGAACGGCAACTCAGCACGGCATTTCACCCTCAAACGGACGGACAGACAGAACGGACCAATGCCATATTGGAACAATATCTCCGAGCATACATCAATTACCAACAAGACGATTGGTATGAGGCATTATCACTGGCAGAATTTGCATACAACAACGGATATCAGGAAACAATCAAGACGACACCATTCTATGCAAATTACGGAATCAACCCCGAATACGAAACAATCGGTCATCTGATGCAAACGAAAAAGATATCAACGGAAGATATGAGGGAATTACACAACACACTACAAAGCGAGATGGTGGCAGCACAATTACGACAAAAATAATACTACGATCAACACCGAAAACCCGATCCGAATCTCAAATCAGGAGACAAAGTCTGGTTGTTGCCACGCAACATCAAGACTACGAGGCCATCGAAGAAACTGGACTACAAGAAAATTGGGCCATTCAAGATAGTGGCAAAGCTTGGCAGCAGCGCTTATAAGCTGGCTCTGCCATCCTTGATGAAGATATACGACACATTCCACATCTCACTTCTTGAACCCTACGAAGACAACAGATTCCCCTCACAAATCCAAACTTCTCCTCTGCCTATTGAGATAGACGGAGAAAACGAATACGAACTCGAAGAAATCATCGACTCTCGAGTATATCGAAACCACTTGCAATATCGAGCCAAGTGGACAGGGTATTCACCAGAACACGACAAGACCTGGTACCCTGCTGAAAACTTCGAAAATGCCGAGCTCGCAGTTCAACGATTCCACTCCCGCTACCCAGGAAAACCAAGAATGGGTAGAAGTGGAGTCCCCGCAACCAACCACGGCACCGCTTAAGGCCGAAGAAGGATGGGGCGATTACGGCAATCGCAGCTTCGGCCTATTTCCGCCTACTAGCCCACCTTACTCAGGGCCTCCAGAATCGGAGCTGGATGCAAACCAGCTCGAAGCAAAGCGGAACATGGAACGGAACGAGCATCTCAGCCTATCGTGGACGGGCTGTTATGACGACGAATGCCAAGTCCACATTGGCGAAAAACGAGGAGGGTATTGGTTCCCTCGAAAAACAAGAAGACATAGTATTGGGCAAACGGTACCCTACGAAACGCCGTACGAATCGGCAACAACTCCTACTCCTCCTCCTCCTCCGACCAGACCTAAGCGAAGGTTGCACTCGGAGATATACACGTGGGAAAAGTGTTTCAAGGACAGTTGTCGTTTCCACAAAAACGACAAAATCCAAGCGGGATATTATCCCAGACCAGGAGGGGCTCAAGCACCGTTGAGCAGGGAACACAAAATAACGAGGAGAGGAAGAGAAGCCGTGAGGATACGGCTTGAGGGGGAGAGGAGCATGAACGAAGAGGAGGAGAGAAGGGAAAGGGAAGAAACGATTCCGGACGTCGACAGCCTACACAAGCAGATCGACGGACTACTAAAGCGAAACGAACACCTCGAGAACATGATACGACTACAAGACGAGACCATCGGCAATCAGCAGAAAACAATTGTGGATCAGTTAAAGTCGCTCGAGGTCGCCAACACCATGCTAGGAATGGTGAGAACGTCGTGGAGGAAGGAGGAGAGTATCAACAGACGACTAATGAGGCAAGTTAAACGCCGCGGAAATCAGATGTTGGATATTGGGAAATAAGCATTGAGGGACCGATGCTAGGGGAGATGGGAGCTAATGTCACAAACCTGACTAAGCGAGGAATATGGTTTCACATGACTCATGGTTATGAGTCATAGGTTTGTGATTTGTTTCACATGACTCGCACTTGCGATGTCATCGTTATAATGTTATTGGTTGATGTTTTTCACATGACTACAATTGTGGTCATATGATTTATGAACTTTCGCACATGACTCACATTACGAGTGATGGGTTTCACTCATGTGACGCGAGTTGCTCACATGACTTATTATTTGGATTATGATTGGCTTAGGTATGTTGCGCAGTTGACTTGTTAGAAGTCAGCTGATGGATTTCGCACATGACTTGCTACGAGTCATGAGGTCGTGTGACTCAAGGGTATGAGTCACCAGGGTTAGGGTTGTGGGAGGAACGTCTATATAAGGGGGCCGTGACCGACGAGTAGTTAGTCACGAACGATCTCCTCTCCACCTCCGGCGATTGAAATCTCAACACCATGAGAAATCATCGTCAACTCCACCATCTCCCTCTCCTCTCCTATGATGGCCTCGTTGCCTAGGAGGGTGACGACACTACCTTCTTCCTCT
>QOVD01000466.1:0-42450 GCA_003521225.1 Tuber microsphaerosporum | reverse complement strand
GCAAACAACTCGCTAGAAACAACCGATAAACAGGCCATGCTCGAGCGATTTCGGACCGAGAGGACGACAGCGAGTACCGCGAAGTTACTGACCGAAGCTTTCCCCAGCGAGGGACAAGCCGTAGAACCAAGGGCGTACTTTCACCAAGGTCCGGACACCGTAACGCCGACCGTAAACGTAGAAAGGAGTAAAGCCGACCGGGACGACCGCTAAGCGAAGCTTGCGACCGCGAGACGAGGGGGTTGATGACAAGAGCCTTCGAACAACTTCTAGGACAACGCTTTCTCAAGGCGAGGCCGTAATAAAAGAGGAAGAAGGTAGTGTCATCACCCTCCTAGGCAACGGGGCCATCAAAGGAGAGGAGAGGGAGGGGGTGGAGTTGACGATGATTTCTCATGGTGTTGAGATTTCAATCGCCGGAGGTGTAGAGGAGATCGTTCATGCTAACTACTCGTCGGTCACGGCCCCTTTATATAGGCGTTCCTCCCACAACCCTAACCCTGGTGACTCATACCCTTGAATCACACAACCTCATGACTCGTAGCGAGTCATGTGCAAAATCCACCAGCTGACTTCTAACAAGTCAACTGCGCAACATACCTAAACCAATCATAATCCAAATAACAAGTCATGTGCGCAATTCGCGTCACATGAGTGCAACACATGACTCGTAATGTGAGTCATGTGCGAAAGTTCATAAATCATATGACCACAATCATAGTCATGTGAGAAACATCAACCAATAACATTATAACGATGACATCGCAAGTGCGAGTTGTTAGGCACATTGGAAGCCCATGTATGAAATACTGGAATCCAGTGCACAGACCTCCGAAGCGCACAGACCCCTGCGCACAGACCTCAAAAATACGGCCATCATACCCCTGCGGTCCCGACATTGGCTAAACGGTATAATCATTGGTATTATATCCGAAGGTCACGTGTTCAATCCGCACTGCCGTCATAGTTATTATTACTATGTCATGGTTGCAAATCAATCTCTGTACCTTGATACAAGAGATGCGACCGAGAGGTTTTCGCTGATTTGTAGATAAGAGTTGGCGCTCTATTAGTACGAAGTCAAACTGCGAAGTTTAATCGGTTGGCGGAGAAGTTATGGCGCTCCAAAGTTAAGCCGACCAACATATGTATTTAGCTTCGTAAGGAGTAAGCATATGATTACCTGGCATGAGAAATCTTGATCAGAACATGACCGGAAGGAACGACTGGTATGATAGCGAGCCAGGCTGCATATACAGACTAAGTTCATACAGTGCAAAGATCGAATGCAAGTAATTGGAAAGACAATTAACTTAGCAAAGGATTTAGCTGAAGTGGTGTGCGAGTCTTCAGGGTCAAAAGATTTTCGCACATTCATAAATCAAGACGAAGTCAGGAAGGTACTTCGCTAGTATAGGAGTAACAAGTACTCTCGGAAATACTATAAGTAGAGAAGATCTCGCGGGGTAGTTAGAAGTAGCATCAAGCACCGGAGAAGAGATCTTATCAATATAAAAAGTTATCACGCTATCTTTACCTTACTCAATCATCTTTTTATAAATTACTTCTCACGAGAGATAGTTACCCACGAGCCTTCTTAGACAAAACCTCCGAAGATACCCCCTCAGGCTTAGCTCGATATTATAGTTCCGCTATCGGCTACCCCTAACACGAGTCATGTAAAACAAATCACAAACCAATGACTCATAATCATGAGTCATGTGAAACCATTTTCCTCGCCTTAGTCAGGTTTGTGACATCACGCTACAAATCTTTATCTTACTCGATTATCCTTTTTATTACATCAATTACTTCTCACGAGAGATAGTTACCCACGAGCCTTCTTAGACAAATCTCCAAAGACACCTACTCAGGCTTAGTCCGATATTATAGTCCCACTATCAGCTACCCCTAACAGTATGGCATATTATGAAAAATTATCTACAAGATAATTTTCCAGAGAATATGTCATATGATAGAGTAAGGGATGCAGTTAAGGAAGCTTGGGGAACTGTAGGGCAGCATGAATTTAGAGAACTGATAGAGAGCATGCCTGCCCTGTGTCAAGCTGTCATTGAGGCAAATGGTCTTTTCACGAAATATTAGATATGGATGTGTAGAATAAATTGAATATATCAACTACTCGCCGTCACAGTGAGAACAGGTCCTGAGACAATGAGCGCAACTACATTCCCCACAGCATTGAATCATTGTGATGCATTCATCAACTCAAGTCATTACACAGTGAAAACAAAATGTCCAATTACAAGATCCGATGCTCCTGAAGAGTAGTAAGGACACACCCCACAGTATTAATCGTCAATGTGGCAATCATGATAGTTAAATTTCCCAAGAAATCTTAGTTGCGCCCGTTGTCTCCGGACTTATTCTTGCTGTGAGTATCCCTGGACGAGTTGCAAGCTGCTATTCCTAATTTGTTGCGCTTACCCCCCACCGGCAGCCTACCCCTGCTAGTAAAATCTACAAAACTTATACGCTGTACCTCTGTATATTTCGCCACACTTTCTTTCGACCTCTTAGCGTGAAAACGAGTTTAACCAGATAATGCGGTAGGTTCCCATTTGATAGCCCTTGTAAGGGAAATCCTCGTCCCTTCGTCTGCATTTATCTCTTTTTAGTTCCTTAGAATGCTCCGAGATTAATAGTTCCAGTGTCGCACCCCCGGAGGTGTTTTCTGCTGGCAGGTCCTACCTTTGGTAAAGATCTGAGGCTGACCAATGCCATTGACCACGCTAAAACAAAACTGCAAAATCTACACCCAGATTAGGGGATAGTTTATTGTAGTGTTACAGCAGAGCGGTTGCCGAGACTTAGGTTAACTGTGATTAAACACCCAGAGAGGGTGTGAAAAAGCAAAAAGGCCTAAGTTACCTGTACCTAGAGATACCCCACCATCTCACTCCAGACTTCCAACCTTATAATGCTAAGTAGCTAGACGCGAGAAATTATAGAGTCGATCAAGTACATCTAACCCACTCTCTGATAATTTCATCCCGGAGCTGTTGGCTGGTGGCTATCACTTCAGGATTAACATCTGCTGATACTTCATGAGATAGAGGTGGGGTTAGGAAGTCTTAAACCCTGGTTGAAGACTCTAACAACTTCGTTATTAGTTACTGATGCAGCTTGATTCTAAAAAACGATTCCGCAGGATAAAGCCCATATACCTAGCCCTACTAGGGTATACTAGTGCAAGTAGAGCCTCCAGGGCGGAGAGAATCAAACGGATTTCAATTCACTCTTAACCCCAGCCGGCAAACTCTAAAAAGATGCGAAAACTAAATCGCGTCCTGTGATGCATTACATTTCTATCTGGAGAACTAAATTGGAAATAGTGATACCCGAGCTGGAGACTCTCTTAATCTGTTGACTTCTCTACTGCCCTAAATGCTGTAAGAAGTGGAAAAGGTACCTGCTGGGATGGCAAGAATAACGAGGCTAGATATAGGATGTCGTCAGAGTATGTCCGTGTATCTGCAAGAGAGAGATAATTTTCCGCATGTGCTTTCGTTCAATCGCTTTTCCCAGTGTTCTCAGCAGTACTTAAGTTACAAGTGAGCACACCCAGGAACGGATGTGGGGAGGCAAACAAATACCCTTGTATTTCCCTTTCTCCTCAATTTCCCCAGTTTCCTCAATTCCATTGGTTTTGGTATCTCTCAAGTGGCTCATATAAGGAACTACAGGATGAAGGGGCGAGAACGAGATCACCGGGGGCAAGTACAGATGAGCCTGGAAGGATGAACTAGACGACAGAAAGGGGTGCTAGCTAAGGACAGACTGTGGGACGTATCCTCGGGGGTGTAGGTGGGTGATCGGACAGACAGGGATTCTAGAGGCCTGAGCTTACTGCTTTCGTAGGAAATAAAAGAATGAATTTGGCACCGAAATTGCTCAAACGAGCAAGACGCTTTGACGCCTCTAATCCCTGGCTGTCCGATCACCCACCTACACCCCCGAGTATCTCTCTCAACATCCCTCGAAACCAAACGAAAATGTATAAACTATAATGAGTGAATGGAATGCGTGGGAGCACCCCGGAGATGACAGGGACTCAGCGGGAACTCTCAGAAAGGAGACCAACAATCCACCATCATCCTGCGCACTCCACAATCACCCTAGGCGGTTTCTTCTGGGCGGGGATCAACCCCTAAACCTAGTGTCCAATGCCATTAACATAGAGCAGAGCAAACACAGCGCCTGTTGAGTAATGGCAGTGGGTATGAAACAATACCAATACCGGTACTGCAAGAACTCGAACAATTGAACCTCGCGCTAAGACGTCCGAAATTCTCTCTCTTGGATAGGGGGGCGAGCATACAGCAAAAACCGACCCCCTCAGCCCGAGCTTAAGACTGAAAAAAAATGAAAAAAAGTGCTAGACCTTACCAGCAAAGGCAACTCCAACGTCCTAGCGTGAGGTTTAATTATTCGAGTTCTCGCAGTATCTTATGCCTACAAGTACAGGTACGAGATGTGAAACCAACAATCCATCACCAGGCGTCTGATCACCACACCTCACGCCTCATGCCTCATGCCTACACCGTGATACCCCATAACCAATGTCCCATAGTGAATCCAATAGCCCCAATACCGCACCCTGCGATCTCATTCCCTATCTGATAGTTTCTGAGGCAAACACACTCTTAGACAGACTCTGTTCTTACTATTCTTGATACCAGCCATGGTACAACAATACTCATCTAGATGAGATTGTGAATCAGCAATGATTGTTTGCCTAACCAATTGGACAGTGGCAGGAGCTCGCACTATGAGTCGCGTATTTTGGAAAGGGAGAAGATGGCCCCTGTCCGGGCTCGCTGCTTGCGGTGCCGGATACACAAATGCTGGGATTGGTGCTCGGGTTGGGCTTGGTTCATCTAGCATCCGTGATAGTAGGCATATCGTTGTCTCCTAGTAGTCTTGAAACGGGTGATATTTTGTGATTGGAACTTGGGGACTCGGGCCGTTATGATACTTTGGCGACTATCTACTGGGGTCTCACGAGTACTGCAAAACAGCGATTATCGGTACAAAATAGGCTTTTGCATGCATTGAGCAGATTGCAGCAACTATATGTAGCATATCATGTGATCGCTCACTTACACCGAGTTAATCATTAGCCGGGATTAACTTTAGCTCGGCCTTGCATTGGCTTCGAAATGTCCGCCCAATGTCATCTCATTGTTTAAACTGGAAGGATGTGAGTTGGTGTTAAACTCCGGAATCCTTTTTTTTCTTCCGGGAACTATGCCCCAATCTCGCGGAATTGCTATCTAGGCAGAGAGGTCACCTCGGAACATGATGGAAGCTAAGTCTCTTTTCAGATCCCCCGCAGCATCTGCTACAATCCTAGCTCTTGTCACTTCCACTATTCTGCATGGTTATCAAACTTATATATCTCTTGATTCGGGGGTTTTTCCTATAATGGCCGGGGGTGGCTCCTCGTGAATGGCCTTGGTTCCTTCGTACGAAAAACGATAGCATCACCAAATAAGACTCAAACCGACTAGGATATTAAGGGATACCCCTCAGAAGCCGGGCCGTCACCCAGCAATTGGGAAGCACCCAATCCCACGCCGCCAAGCTTCCGATTTATGCACCCTGGAAACCGGCAAGTTTGTTTTCTCACCTAATATCATCCAGCACGAGGTTGAAAATGCTATCCGTCATGGGTGGGGGGAGCCACGGGCTTTACCAAAATTTCAGGAGCAAAAATTCTGAGCCTACCGGGATTGCTATTTCTACTCACAAGCGCCGAGGGCCTGCGTTGTTCGTTTGTCAGAATATACACACTCCACATAAAGTCACAGAGTCGGCCTACAAGTGATGGATCTTGGCATGCCGTGCTCTCATCGGCTGGCTGTGCGGAGGTGATAGGGAAGGAACGGAGAAAGGCCAGCCGCCGGTTGTATGGTCGATAGCAAAGAAATTGTATAGTGGAAAGAAATATTTAAAAATAGATAATGGTTGGGTTGTCGAAACGCCTTGATAGTAAACATCTGAACGCTGGGGTGCTGGTTATAATCCCGGACAGAGGCTCTCCATAATTAGTGTTGTCTTGCTTAGAGCCCCACTAAGATATTAGCCTGGAAGATCTCCAAAACATGTCCGAAATGTCCGAAGGGATTTTCGCTATCGCTATAATAGCATGATACCTTCATTTCGGAAGTGTATGGGTGGCTTGGACAAAGACTGCCAGAAACTTTCTCTGCCCCGATCTCCTACAATACCGAGAGTAATCGCCTAATCGTTGAAGACCGGGGCTCTAGTGTTTTGTCTGCGCTGGACCACCCTCTCTGAATGTATGATAGCTCGGGTGAAATAGGGCCCATGAGAAGAAAACCTAACCTACTAGAACATCTACCAGCTGGGTTACTGCTCTGATACCGGTAATCTTTGGCGCGGTATCTCCTATTACCCCCTCCCTGGTATGGGTAGGCTCCGGTGGGCAGTGAGAATGTCCAAGGATGACCAGTTTTCAGGCAATTGAACAATTTCCAGGCCCAAAAGTCCCTGCCCCAAATTTGATTGCTGGCATCAGCTCCTGAGGAGATAGGTCAGCGAGTACGAGTACAAGCACCCCCGCGGCTGAATCGAAGCTGGGCACTCTATGTGGGAATTCCCACCTGAGGTGTCCGACCCCAACTCGGTCAAGCGAGTGTGGTAATAACTTCCCGGGTCTGAATCTAGTTTGAAGGTCTGGGGGTGCTTCCCTGGGGCCTGAGCGTGAGGGGGGATCACTAGGGAATCTAACTATCAATTCATAGTTGCTGTAGACAGAAATTGGGGCGGGCGCTGTACCCAAGCGGTGATGTTTTCAAATCTTAGCATTCAAATATTTTTTAGGGTCTTGCCGTCAATCGTTCGTTTGAGGACATAACTCCAGTGCATGGTGGGGATTCTTCAAGGGTGTGTTCCTACGGAAGGCTTCTGGTTACGGTGACCCTACCAGTGGGGTTAGGCATCGATCGTATTGCACTTAGTTCGGATACGATAAGCCATTTATCTTGTAATTTTGCCAGATAGGTATCTGCTGCGGGTTAAACACTGGTCCCCGAATGATACCGCGCCCGTACAATTGATACAGTGTCAGGCTTCTATCACCATGGGAGGACATTAGGGAGCCTCATCTCACCGCGCAGGTTCAGATCTGGGATGTGTACTAGGTTCGAAGGGGCTAAATCGTAGTGCGTGGCGAGACTTCTTTATTCACGGTGTAATCTCGCTGCCAATCCAACAAACCCCATAAACAAGAGACTAATGCTGTGGGGAGAAAGGTGGGGTTGGAGTTCCAAAGTGGGGATCCTGCTAGCTTAGAAAATTTCTGGCCCTAGTGATTGCACATTCCTTGTTCTCTCAAACTCGGGACAGTGCCGGCTATCTCTGAACCGCTAGACCGTCTTGTAGACCACTTCTAGAGCCGGTACTAGCACTACGGCTCATTTCCCTAGTTCACTGTTCATGGACTACGGGTCTCCCGCTTGAACCGCGCTGGACCGGCGTGCTGAGACTTCCTATTGACCCCATAGTCGATCCCAGCGGCTCGGGGTTTGTTGAGCCGGAGACGGCAAGTTAAGTTAAGGAGGTCTGAAGTGGTCAAGGACCTAAGCGAAACTCATTTGTTCAAGAACCGTATAATACTTTGCAGCACAGTGCCACTGCCCAGGGGGTTTTGCTTTATCTTGGACTTAGTTTAAATTCGAACCGTGCTTATACGGTACTCGAGTATTATATAGGCCTTTGCATTCCCCCCAGCGATATTACAGAACTCCCGCACACAATCCTCTATCATACAGTATCCACTGTATAGGAGAGACGGTCACAGGGGAGGAGAAGAGGGGGAAACACATCGGAAGCTTCCGTTGAAGAACTTTGGCTGCATGCTACCTAATTTGATAATATTCTAGAACAATTTGACATGCGGTTAGTTCCACGCTGCAGACAAATGATGAAATCCCATGTGGTGAATACCGGATGAGGACAGAAAAAGAAAGTATGAAGAGCAGGAGCTGCAGTCGAGTGAGGGTCTGTGCAAGGAATTGAGACGGCACTCACAATATGATACACAACTTTCAGTCGCCTCCGCTCTGCTTTTGACAAGATCCGCTGGGCATGCGCTGGGGGAAAATTCGGCATCGGCGAATTCCCACGTTGTTAGCCTTTAGCAAAAAGCAATATGTGCAACGCCATGTCGTACATTTCCCTACGGTACCGTATCACGAAATACGGTACAATGCCAAGACCAAATAGGTTGGCTCATTTCTCGATACCACGACTCCGTCGAGTAATAATTTGGGGGGTATCGGTACTCGACTCGAGTATGGTCCTGTGCCTTATGGATGCCGTGCTTTGTACTGTAGATAGGGCGCTCTTCCTAAGGTTCATGATAGCGCGATCTTACCTGAGGGAGCTGTTACTCCTGCAAATGATTGGGTGCCGCTTTGCGCTCGTGTAAATTTGGGTGATTCCCCGCATCCTTCCAGCGCCAAGGGGGAGCTCGTGAAAAGTTTTTTCTCCTATCTTTGGTAGACTCCCCCAGTGAACCCGGTATTATACCCTCAGTATCGACACATAACCAGGCTGCAGAGTGTTTTTCTCCCACACCTAAGCCACACCTAACACAAGTTGTCTCGTTGACGGGGGATTCCACGTTACTCTTGCAGAGCCAAGATCGGGGTATATCCAATCATGGCTCACTGTTGACGAAGGTAATAAGCTTCCCCTTCGTTGTCAGCCAAAAGCTTCTAGAAACGGTCTGAGCGGCACGACCGGAACGCGAGAGTGCGGTCCGCGGATACCGTTGGTGGAATCGCCATGCGGGGTTGCACATGGGAAAAACATGGTGAATGGATGGGGGGTCGAAATATCGCAATACTGGATTCAGGGGTGGAAGGTCAGGTACTCGTAGAACTGCGCTGGACTTTCTATAATGGGCAGAAGAACTGGGTAGAAAATTACGCTACTGCGGGATCTGATCCGTACCGTTTTTACTACCAGTTGCCTTCCGCACTCCGGACTTCGTGATGGAGGGATTTCTTTGAATACAGTACGGTACGGTGCTCGTATGAGTAGGCTACTGTTCTGCGCTTACGGGGGTATGATACAGTGCCAGTAAGATCGACAGAACGTTTTTTCAGGGTTCAGGCATTATAGTGTGCCTGGATGGCGCATATCCGTTCGCCTATTGGGTCGAGGTGTTGGGTGGATTAGAATTCTTATGACACGGTACTGTGCGGTACATATTCTGCCACCGTATCGTACCGTACCGTATTCTGAGCGCAGAGTGGTGTTGAATTTTGTGCGACCTCTCCCCCGGTTTGAGCAAGGGGGAGCCAAACCGCAATCGAGCGATACTGTGTCAGTAGAGCACCGCATGGTTCTCCTTAGCTTCTTCGCAGCCCCGTACGGTATTTGTTTCTTTTCAGGGACGGCATAGTGTCTTGGTCAAAAATAAGATTTTCCAGGTATCATGGAGTGGCACAGAAATACAGGGGATCATTTAGCTCTCCCGGATAGGCGTCAGCTGGGCATGGAATCCCCAAGAGCGTTGAAGCCATATATATCTCTGAGTGGCTGCCGCACAGAGTGGATTTTTTCTTTCACTTTACCTTTTTCTCCCTCCGTCGTTGTTGGGAGATTCTGGTAGCCATGGTCGATGAACGGAACTCGATGAATTCTCGGGAAGACCGGGGGACGATGATACTCGAGGTGAATGCGGCGTGCTTGGGATGTACTATACTGTTTGTGAGTTTGCGGTCGTATACGAAGGTTAGTGTGAAGGCTTTGAGTACGGATGATGGTAGGGCTCTATTTTATCTGTTTAGATATATCTTGGTTGGGTGGAATCTTGGGCTAATCCTTTGTAGTGCTAATTTGCTTTGCTGCAGTAACTCCCCCCCTCAACACCCCTCGACCGTGTAGGGAATGGAATAAGGTAGCTAACTAATCCTTTTATCGAACGATAGTTATGTAGTGTTGGGTTATTTGTGGCTGGCTTTTTTGGTACGTAATGTTCTATTAGAGTTTATGAAACAATTCTCACGGAGAATCTAGCGGTGAAATACGGCATGGGAAGACATGTCGGAACAATATCTCCCGAGGAGTTAGTAATGTACACCAAAGTGAGTTGTATTCCTCCTCTTAGAATAGAGTTATCGTCGCTTCGATTCTAACTAATTTGTTAGATGACCTGGATCAGCGAATTAATTTACTGCGCATCCATATCCTTGGTCAAGGTTTCACTACTGGCACTCTATCTCCACCTCTCGCCCAGCCGGGCCTACCGAAGCCTAAGCTACATCTCGCTGGTATTAGTAACTGGCCATTTTATCTCAGGCCTTACAGTGACCACATTTCAGTGCACCCCGGTGCCGTACCTGTGGGACAAGACGATCAAGGGCCACTGCATCCAGACAGGGGTTTTCTATTTTGTAAATGCAGGACTGAATGTTTTTACCGATGTACTGATATTCGCCTTCCCAATGCCAATGCTTTGGGGGATCGGGCTTCCGAAACGTCAGAAACTCGGGTTGTGCGTAGTGTTCTCGCTCGGAGCATTGTAAGTTACTTTTCCCCAACCGAAGCATCCGGGTTCTAACTATAACGCAGAGCTTGCGCAGCAAGCGTGGTCCGCCTCCTCTACCTCAGCGATCTCCTCGACTCTCACGATCCAACATGTATTCTCCCCTCCCCCCTATTACCTCTACCTAAACTAACCTCTCACTAGGGGCAATAGTGAGCTCGTTTAACTGGTCCGTAATCGAACTTCACGCTGCAATCTTAGCCGCCTGCATACCAAGCTTCAAAATCTTGATAAAGCGCCACTTCCCGAACCTCCTCGGCGTATCCTGCCACTACCCTCACTCCACCCCAAGCGGCATGCGGATAAAGACGAAACTCGGCCGACACACGCACTACCGCGTTAGGCACCACATGTCGTATGCCCTCGGAGGCATGGATAATCGTGAACACACTACAAATCACATTGAGGGTGGCGGTGGGGTAGACGGAGGAGGTGGATTGGGTGATAAGGATAGAGACGATGGTGGTGGGATGATGGCTGTCGGGGGCGATGGGGAGAGTGAGATTTTGTTTATCGAGGTCCCGGATGGTGGAATTATCAAGACTACCGAGGTAGAGGTTAGGGTTGTCGAGAGGGGATAACTACTAACTTGAGAATTTCCATCCTTTCGGGTTTTGTTTTGTTTTGCTTTGTTCGGTCTGCCTATTTGCGCGGCCAGGAGTCTTTTTCTTTCTTTCTATAACTTTCTCCCGTGAGGGAGGAGGGAACGCGGGGGTGGGGATGCCCTTGCCCCGCACTATTGTTGGATTAGACGGTTATTGGGCTGGGGCGTGGGTTTGGGATATACACTGCTTGAAGAATTTCCTACCGCAGTATTTATGTTTAACTTCGAGGGGAGTTTAATGCATGGCTTGTCTATCGGTTGGGTGCTGTGCTGGCACGGGATCTGCTGGCTATTTCGCTTCATCAATGGGAATATCATGCCTGATGACATGAGTTAGCGGATGCCGATGGTGCAGTTCGAGTGAATGTTTGTGATGTGAGCGGGTCCCTGTGTGACAAAAGCGGGAATCTGGGCGAAGCAGATACGCCCTCTGAACTACATCGATAGAGAACTACAGAAGATATTGCTACCCAACCACATCCTCTATCCAAATACAGGACCTATGAATTTAGGTGAAGTTATTTTAGGTATTGAATTTTTTTTGTGGAAACTCGGAGGGATTTTGATGAGAGAGCACAGAAGGGCACTTAACCGACTGAGCTGACATGAGAACCCCAGCCCTTCTAGACAAAACTTGAAGCTAAATACTGCCCCGATATGATATTATGCCTCTCCGGGTTCCAGTGGTTTTGGCTCCAGGCATTTAGCCAAAACACCCACCTCTCAAGAAGGTAATAGAAATCGCGGCCCAGCGAGGCAAATAAACCTAAATACCGTAAAAAAACTCTTGTGGTTCACAATCTCTGGCAAGGCGCTAATCTCGGGGTTCAGAGATAAAATGTCTGGAGAAGGGTAGTGCTTTCTAGTTAGGGTACGAGATCGATCTTTAGGACATGTTGAATCCTATTAGCTGGTATACGCAATTTTGTTAGCTTGTCAAACTAGGTCTACCCTGGTCCGGCAGAGATAACAGATGGCAAGAATTTTTATGGTATGTCACTAGGCGTAGAGCCCTAGAGATGAAAAAGATGCATACTATATCCTCGTGGTATTTAGCAAGAAATCAGGGTGACTATCGATGATGTGGGAAGTTATGTGTCATAGCCTAACAGGAATAAAGGATTTAGTTCAAGGAGCATGGTGGCCACTCCGGCAAGGGAATTATAGCGTAGGTATGCAAGTTGGCGATAATGAGAGAGAAATTGGTCATGCTTGAGGAAATGCTATGGTCATTAAGGGTCGTGAGGTTAACACTACGCTGGATGAGAAGGCTTCTTAACTGGCCCGCACAGCCGGTGAGGACGCCTGCCCTACAAATTCTGTCTTCAGAACACAAAGGAGGTTTCTAGGGGGGCGCTGGTTCCGCCCAGAGCCAATCCACCGGGGAGAATGTGCAGGATCAGAGACAAGCCCGTGTAAGTTGGCTCCGCCTTTCATTCCTGATAAGGCGGTAGCCTGGAACCCCCCTAAACCGTTAGTCGGGTATGGAGATCTAGCACCGGAGGTGTGTAGGGGATCGCATATGATGAAGTGCTGTTTGGCCTAGGCGAAAGCTGCTGAGGGATCGCCTTCAACGGTTCAAACATGCAACGCCACCTACAGGGCGCTCCCAAGGCACCAGAGCGCCAACCAATCATCATAATCATTCGTTTATCCGTAGGCATATTATTGCCCATGACTTATCTAAAATACAAAACGATACATAGCATATCACAGCATCGAATCACAGGACACGGAACCTCTATCACCACCCAGTACACTCCTAGGTATCCTCACTAAGGCCCACCTCAGGCCCCACCCTAGCCTTATACTCTGGGAACACCACTCCGCTGCCAGCACCACCATCTCGTCAATTCGAGTCTCCATGACAGTAAAGTTCGTGAGAAACCTGCAGAAGCGCCTCACCACCACCGGATGACCACGGCGCGCTGAAAAGTCTAACAGCATAGACTGCATGAGTGCCCGGTGGAATACTAGTTAAGAATCCGTGCCACTTCTCAGCGACTCAGAACTAGCTGTGGCGAAATTGTTGCGTTGAAGATGAAGTCGCTAGTCACTGCCACGGCTCTCCGGAAGGTGGACTTGTACGAGCTGGTGGGATGGAACTATACGATCTTCGCGGCGTGTCGGGGGTTCTGCTTGGGGAGTTACCACGGATGGGGTTTTCAGAGCCTGCTTCTGAGCAGTTAGTAGGTAGAGAGCCTTCTTTCAGGCCGTCGGAGTATTTCGACGTCTTTGTGGAGAGGCTAGGAGGAAGGAGTACCCTGGGACATCTAGGACCAGATCTCCGTCTGTCACTAGACCGGCGGCGTTAGTGGGGGGGGGTTGCAGCAATGAGGGAGGTGTTGGCCTATTGGAAGGTGAAGCTGGGATCTGCACGGAGGCATTCCATATCGGCATGTTATTGCTCGCTGGAGAAGGCATACATACATCTGGTAAGGGACTCGAAATCCTTATAGATTTCCCTAGAGCTAGCACGGCCATCGAGTCGAATCTTGAGGACAATGGAGTCGTGCACCTGGAGTTGGCGTTTACGCGGCCGCCGCGGGCCCTGGCAGGACGCATTATACCCCTCCTCCAGTGAATATTCGCATTTCTAGCACTTGTTCACCGCCACCGCCGGGGGGTGGGATCTATTTGTGCACCTTTTCGAGCGAGAGCATCTGGCCATAGACCCAAGCATTAGGAACGGTGTTTTCGGAGGGTGTGAGGAATGGACCAGTACTCGGGTAGAGAGACCGAGTGTGTCCAACGACAATATGAAGCAGCGTACCGTAAAAACTCTTGGAATTCGCTATCTCCGGCACGCCTCTAACCCCCGGGCCCAGAGACAAAAGGTCTTGAGAAGGGTTAGTGCTTTCCTGTCACGGTATAAGATCAACCTTCAGAACATGTTGGATCTCATTGCCTGGTATACGCAATTCTGTTAGCTTGTCAAACTATGGTAAATCTGCCCTAGACTGACGGAGATAGCAAACAAGAAGCGTTTTTACGGTATATCATTGGCTGGGCTGATTCTTTTAGAATGAGACTCTGGTCATCTTGAGTACCGACAATGTATGCACCGCCGAAAATCCTATGTCAACCATTGACAATCAGTAATCTATAAGTGGGGGCCTCGGGGCACGAGCTAGAATAGTGCTAGGGCATTCTTGGCCTTGCCTTCGACTGCAGAGTGGGGGACTACCGTATTACGTCTAAGAATAGGCAATCCTCACCGGCTACTCTAGCGCTACTGAGTGCTAATTATTCCTGAGTAAGTGGCACCTAGCGGTCCATCTTGAATCGTCACTCGATTGCGTGGAGTTGAGGCCACTGGGTAAAGTGCAGTTTTCCTAATGAGTCCAGCGCGAAGTGTTAATCGCTAGCACTCCCTAATCCGTAGCTCCCTTGGCGCCAAGTCGTTTTCTCTACCGCCAAGGCTGGCAGAAGCACTACCGGTATTGACAGAACCCACATTCTGACTTTTATTGGTTTAATTTACCGACACTCTGCGATCATACATACTTCCTCCTTAGTGGTAGTTGTGGGGATATTACCTTATATATACCAGTGTTGCGTGATGGAGCACCGGTATGATAGCAACTATGCCACTCTTCTTGATCCGGAAACTGACTTAGCTGTGGGGACCGGGTGGAGTCCGAATCAATAGCTCGGCGCTGCAAAAGAACGACGCATTCGCACTATGAGGTAGAGTGTTTGTATGGTTCTGTGTTTATGCAGAATCGATTGCGATTCCTAAACTAATTATGTGATACCTAGGAGAAGTTAGTTGATCAGAGGGGACAGTGCAGTAATGTACAGTACTGTACGTCGGCTGACAAGATACTCCCTGTTCAACTATAGTGGTCTAGCAAAGAGTCTAACTTGATCGGAATTTGCCCATCATTAGGAATAACAATAACTTAGTGGGATCTGCCTACCCCTCGGGGTAGTACTCAAGTGGAAGCACAGTACATAGGTTGTCCTCGAGTATAACGAGATTCCGCCCCATCATGTGCATTATATTACGAGCCAGATAATAGGAATTAGGCAAAGATGAATGGTATATTATAGCTCTTGGACAAAGTAATCGTGGTGGGCCTAAGTACTGCTGAAAGTACATCAAAACAGACGAAATTCGGAGTCTCTGAAATCCCGATTTGCACTCCACTTCTTAACCAAATAAAATAAAAGATATATCAATACCGGTAGGTGGCTAAAGACCTAGCAAGCTCGGGATTCGCAAAAAAAATCCTGTCCTATAGGAACTGGGGGATTGGAGACCTAAAAGCTCCTGGCGAAACTACCCTTTCCAGCTCCACTAAGTCTAATAAGCTTTAAGAATTGGAGGCTACTCAAAGATTTAAACCCCAAGATATTAGCTACTACGGAGGCTTTCAGTATACGTTGATCGTGTCCAAAGATGAAAAGTGCTACGAAAATGGGGGAAAAATAAATAAATAGAAGGACACTATACCCTCACAATCAAAAAGGGGAGGATTATCATATCGTTTTATAATAGGTTTCTGTTCCAGCGCCATAGGCTATTCGACATCCCAGCATCACCCCAAGAAACCCCAGGCACCCCCTTCCTCATCTCTTGCACAGCATTCCAGCAGAAAACATGGCAACTCAACGCCAGTGAGCTCCCGGCAATCAACTGTGAGGACTCCTATCAATTAGTTGGATAATCCTAAGCTCAAATTCAGTTTTGATCCAAATATGGCTGGATGGAGGATTATTCGGGAGGGGGCTCCTTAGGAGCGATCTAGGAGATCTATGTATACGGTTAAGTAAATAGTGGTGGTACCGCGGTCAGATCTTAAAAGCCTCTTATTAACCAAGTTGGTGTTAAGCATGCTTTAGAAGGAGGTATGTGGCCAAATATCAACGGATCAGGGTCCATTATGTCCCCGGAGGAGATTGACCTACAGATGGAGGCAGTTCTAGCACAAGGCCAGATGTGTTGAATGGCAGTTTTCCGAGATTGAAAGTTCGTATGATACCGCCGACGTCTTAAAAGTGGCTCGGACAAGCCAGCTCTCGCACGGCTTTGAAGTTCTCCACCATTTGCTTGGTTAGGGCTTGTGTTAGCAATCACAAAATGCCCCTCGTCTTAAGAGCTAGACTTGGATCGCTCGCCTCGCGGTTTTATGGTAAGAGTGTGGGAAGCTACTCAGGCTATATGTGCTCTGGCATGCTCCTTTGGCAATATGTATGTTTCGCTCCTATTTGTTTCCTATTGACCCTATCCCTTGGACGCCCCAGTGAGGCCCTCGGGGCTTTACAGTGCGCCTTGTCGCCTCAACTGAAGACTTCAGCCCCTTTCTTTTTTAACCCAAACTCGCGTTTACACAACACCAGGTACCTACTCGTAGCAAGACCACTAACAAGTGAGGTAGATTTTTCGGAAACTTCCAGTGTGATATCGAATATGGTTCCCGACTCTTGCCTCAAAGCCCTAAAGCACGCGTCTCCTGCTCCCCCCCCCCTATCAGCCCTTGTGTACCTAGAAGTTGGGCAAGTGATGTGCGACAGAAGATATCTGACCGAATGTTCTTCCAGAAGAGCATTTGGGGCTAACAGAATTTTGGTAGCCATGCTGTGAACCCTAGAAGTGAGCGAGAGAGGAAAGGTGGCAATTGAATACAAGCTAAGACACCCATTGCTACCTAATATGGTACTCATGGTATCACAAAGGAAGATTTGGAGCAGACAAGGCAACTTCGGCCACAGCACAGCAGCCCTGGCCCCTGAGTCTGTGGAACCACAGCGACAGTACCGATAGGGCTTCGTTGGGGAGTGTAACTTACTGTTCCGTAATCCACCTTTCACCAAAAAAGAAACAATAGAAGTGCATCTATTTCAAGTTCAGGATATCTACGCACATTTATCTGGCGCGAAACACTGCTGTGTTGTATTGTGATGCACAGTACATGTACTCAATGGGCAATACTGGTCATTTGGTAGTAGTTTTCACAATTCTCTTTTTCAAAAAAAAAGAAAGAAAGAAAGAAAGAAACAAAACGACTAATCTGTGACAATGGTTCGATCACCAGCACCTACTCGCCTAGTTTCATAGCCTTGGGAACAATCTTTCCCGGCGAAAGTTCGGCAGGCCGCTTGTAGGTCGCGATTCGAGCGAGTCTATTGTTCCCTTGGGGGCACAAGGAAGCCCCTGAGAGAGGATCACTACGCCACTAGAGATAAATTTCTTTTTTTCAGCGCCCCCCACGGCACAACCCAAAGCAAGACAGAGGAACAGCCCCAAGCTATAAACTTGTTCTTCTTAGAGTCATTTTATCAAATTTTATGCCCCACACGAAGCTTCTTTTTTTTTTGACTTTTTCCTACCTAACCTCATGAATTCTTTTCACTCTGCCCGCCCCTTGGATCGCCCCTCGAGTGATACATAATGAACCACTTCCACCTAGTCAACTGCGTGCGGCGAGGCTCACGCTCAATCTCTGACTCAACATTAGTTTACTTTCAGTGGCTAGCGGACCCCAGGGGCTGGCCGCGCCCTTCGTTGCCTACGGTTGTCAGGGGTGACTTGACCGAGGATCATGCTTGGCAGCGGGCCGGGGTGATCGTCTCATTATCGGTATCGGGTTTCATTGGCTGGCGAGTAAGCGAGACAAGCGCGTTGAGTCAGGGAGGAGGCTCTCGCGGCGGGTGCTTATCTGTTTTGTCAACCACATTGAGATATTTGTTTTAGAGTGGACAGATATTGGTTGGTGCCCTACTTTTTCCCCCTTCTTTCAGCGGATTTTGAACAATCCAACCGTAGGTGGTTGTCTCTGTTGGGTTCAAGCCATGGCGGCGAAGTTAGGCCAGCCATATAACAATGAGTTGCGGTATGGTCTGCTTTTCTTAAATTGGTGGATTCCAAGATGGCTGCTCATGGGTGCCACCAAGTGGGAGGCTAGATCCGTGATAAAGGAAGTTCCCGCAGCTACTCAGATGCGTCGGGCCTTTAGACAGGGTCTCCATGTGGCCCCGGTTTACTGTGCCAATTGCCTGCTCGTCCCCGGCCACATATACCCGAAAAACAAGGATAAAAGAGATATATGGTAAATATCTACAAGTATGCGTGTCTGAACGCCGATACGAAATATACTATACCCCCCTGTTTTGGTGGGACGAGCATCATCGGTATAAATATCTAGCAAGTAGTGCCTGAACACAGAGATTAAAATTTTCTATGGCAGATTGCCTGCACGTGTTTGGGCGCTTATACTAAATTTAGGCGCGGATGTTCAGATAATTCTTGCTGGATACCTGTGACTTAGGCTGCAATTTTCAGGCCGCCCAGACTTATTACTGGATTTGGGCTCACGATATCCTTTGCTATCTTGTCATATCAAACGGCGACGATTAAATGTACTCACAACTCCAGTAACCCAAGTGCGTTACGGGTTCCTTTTTCACGAGATTCCATCGAAACCTACGTAATATCCGAGTGACCATCTGTGACACATACTACCACTCTTCCTCCATCCCTCCACAACCCTACCCTTCAGCACTCTTCCACCGGAGATCGAACCCGCCCCTCTCGGATCCTCCATCCGACCCAAGCACATGCTGACGCTGCAGGTACACTACGAACGAGAACACAGACCCTGTCTTAATCTCCAAACCAAACCCACCCTAGCCCGGCCACTGGGGCGCACAGGATCAATACGCGTGGCCAGACCGCGCAGAAGTCACAAGCCCTCACTCGTAAAGCCGTCCCCTAGTTCAAGCAGGAGACGGAGGCTGGTTTGTGATATACCGCGCTCTGCGATGGAAATCCCCCTGTACATCTCTCTTCCCACCAGACCAATAATGTTTCCGTGGTACCTTCCCAACGCATGATCATCTGTTACCGAGTAATCCTGACTGGACTAATACGCGGTAAGAGCTGATCCGCTCGATAAGTACTTTAGATAGACGTACGTACTGTACCCCTGACCACACATGCCCCACCGGGTGGCTGGGCAGACTGACTGCCCACTGCCGGTATGATATGAGGGTGGAGAATGTGGATGTGGTCGAGTGAGTACGCATGACCTGTGTCTGGGGTGTCTCGGATAGCCAATCCGAGCCACTGCGGCTTTGATATAATGACGGAGGAGAGGGGAAGGTTTTTTTTTCTTTTTTTTATCCACCACTTTCAATTTGCCCTTCGCTAGCTAGACTTAAGTATGTAGGAAAAAAAACAAACTAACAAGAAAACGGCTCTGGTATGGTAATGAGAAAGAAAGGAAAAAAAGGAAAAACGTAGGTAGAAGGAAATAGAAGAAGACGCTATCCGTTTATATGTGTACTGTACTTCAACTAACCAAACTAGAAATACTGTTGCTAAATCAATCCTCCTGTAAGAGGAGGGGGAAAAAAACCAGCGAGAAAAAGGAAAAGAACCCAGAAGTGATGAAAACGAAACTGAGGAAAAAAGGACGAGGCTAAGAGAAAATGGGAAACTGGAACCAAAAGATTAAAAACACCAGATAATGCTCAGATATAGTAAGGAGAAAGGTGAAGAGAAAAACCCAAAAATCCAAACCCAAGATGAATATTAAACAGAGGAAGAGGAAAACCACACAGAGCGCAGCACAACTAAGAGACCTATATACTACCTTCAACAACGCACTCCCACTAATGATAGTATATCAAACCACCTCTACTCTACTCTACTCCCGACTCATTCCTCGAAATCTCCCGACCCAGCCACTCCCATCCCCATCCCCAGCCTCATTATCAACATCCTCCTCAACAGGCCAAAGATCAAATCGGAAAGCATCCTTCCTCTCGACAGGAATCAACCTACGCCCCCACTGATCCTCAAACCGCACCTCCCCATGCCACATCTTTCTAGCAATAACTGGATGAATCTCGTCCTCGTCCTCCGAAGAGTCCATATAAATCCCACTATCCCTATGGTTATCCCTGGCCATGAGGTCGATTTCCTCCCCAGGCCGTGAAGGGGATCGCACACGCGGCGGCGTAACAACATGCGGTTGAGGGCCGGTAAGCGACGAAGGTGGGATCCGCCATGACGGAGGTGGGGAGGGTGGGTGGTAGAAGTATAACTCTTCTGGGGGGGAGAGATAATTGTCAGTGTTTGTGCTGGGGAGATGCTTGGACGAACTATTGGGCGACATGTTCGGCGATCTATTCGGGGATCTGTTCGGCGATCGGTTTGGCGAGCCAGCGCGGCCGAGGCCAGCGGTTATCGCTGGGTCGTTGAAGGCCTCGCGGGTCTTTTGCTTTTTGTTGGACGGCTCATCGAACATCAAAAATGGTGCTGCAGGAACAATCTCCACTCTGTCTAGGAAGCGGACGAACTTCTTGAGTTTTGCGCCTGCTTCCGAGCAGATGTCCTTCTTAATTGCTGGCTTGGTGGGCTTGGGTGCGCCGGCCGAGCTCATTGCCCCTCGCAGGGAGGATGTGAAGGTGGAGATGGACATGCCATTTCCCATATCTTCCTCTGGTGTTGGCGATGAAGTCTCTATTCCTGCGGACTCGTCTAGGAAGAATGCAGGTACTGGTTCTTCGTCTTCTATCACTTGCTGCGGTGATAACGAAGGCTTCCTCGGGGAAGCTGGGGTGGTTGTCGAGATGAGAAGCCCTCCCATCACGCTAAGGATCCGTCGAAGACTTGTGATGTGGTATATTTATGCCTGAGGAAGGGAGAGTATATATAAAAAATATATTCCAGATGTGGGTGTGCAAGGGAGTTAGTGGGTGTCAAATGATCTGTTTGGGAAAAGAATCCTGAGGAAAAAAAATGTATATTCAGGTTCCCCACAAGACCCGAACGATTCGAGTCAGGAAAAAAAAAAAAAAAGATAAATCAGAAAAAATCTCAAATGCGAAACAGCCACCACGGTATTCCCAAATGCGATAGAAATTCCGTCTTAAACATAGAAACCTAAGCCTCCAAGATATTTACTTCTCTTGCAAATGAAAAGGGAAAGTGGGTAGGAAGGGGAAGACAGGTAGGGATTTATAGATGGAGGGGTAGAGTAGGAAGATAATGAAGGAAAATATGCTTGATGAAGCCGGCCGAGAAATAAACCCTTCAAAATACCGCCCATATGATTGTAGAGGGGGAGGCCCGAACTCTCCTTATATGTGTCCCATCCAAGCCACGGAAGAGGGAGAGGCCTTGCCCTCTGTTTTGTCACTTGCTCTCGCCTGACGGATGGTAATGAAATTCTGACTGTGCGTACCGGTAACTAATCGGAAGCTCTGGCGGGGAAGCGTATGGGTGGGAAAAGAATGAAAAAAACAAAAAACAAATCTAAAGCGCGCACCACACCAGCTCCCCCGAATGTACAATAGAACACGCACAGTATCAAGGCGGTGTAAATGTCCTTTTCTCTGGGTTTTTCCGTCTTCTGGGTTTTACAGTAAAGAACAACGGTGGGGGGGGATGCTGTGGCATGGGAGTAAAGCAAAAATGCACTTGTTGGGGGAGTTATGGTAGAACAATGAGTTCTACTTATCAATTTGTGCGTGCGTGTGAAGGGAAATGGTGGTGGTGAAGTAGCATCGCGGTCTGATAGGACCACAGGTGGGCCCGGTAGGAGAGAAGGCAACAGGGGGTGGCAAGGGCACCAAGGTCGTGAGTGAGTGTGAGTGGACCAGCATGGTGTTTGGGTGCAAAGGCAGGGATGTCGTGAAGGGGGGACGCACAGTATTTTCGGATGTTTCCCAAGTGGCCGAACCGTCGTATCGGGTCTTCTCAGGTTTCTTTTTGTTCACTTCAGTCCATCACATCGCCATGTCATGTTCGAATCACCATCATCTGTCCGGGAGGCTCATAGTGAACTCCGCCTTCCTAACCCAACACTTACCTACGGTACCTCCTGCATCTGTCGCTCTTCCCGCCCGCAAGAGGATTATTCGCTCGCCTATTGACCACCTCTACTTTTTCCTTCCTTTTCTTTTGTTTGCTTTTTCACAACCTCGAAGAAGAACGGGTTGGTGGTGGTGAAAGGAATGGAGCGGATCTCCTGCACTTCATGCATGCAGGCGTATCGGGACAAAAGATTACTGCCCAGCTCAAAGCAGCCAGCCCAAGCCAGCACAAACGACATCAGAACCAACCAACCATATCCACACATCCGTCCGATGTTGAGCTTCGTGCAAACCCGGGGAAATATAAAAGGACACCATACGAGTAGATAAGCTTGGATAAACGATAAAATAAATGATATTGTAACGGGTGCGAGCAAGTTGAGTGAGGGAAGTCCAGTAAATTGGTAAATAAGTGTGGGAGTAAATAAATGAATTATCAGCGAGGTGCCTTGCGTTGCTTCGCGAGTGCCCAAGCAAAAGGTATTGAGAGGCCAACCCAAGCCCAGTCAACCAATGGAAAACCGGCCCAACAGGGTTATACGAAACATAAGGGTATCTGAAAACTAAACATTGAAACGAAGATGATGCCATAGCTAGATGGAGAGAAGGATGCTATGCGTCAGGCTCACTCTCGTCATTGATAACCAATTTCGTTTCATTCTCGTTCCTTAGGCCACTCGCACCTTCTAGAGCCTACCGGTAGAATCATACGGGCGATGGCACCCATCACGATGATTATGGTTACTGGTGAGAATGAGAAAGTGGCTGAACAACCAAAATAATAATATAATTATGACCTTTCCCTCATTTGCTCTCCCTTCCGCAAAAATAAAATAAAAAACTCATACGCAAGCTATTCGCACATCCGCCAGGCAGATTGCACCAGATCACATATTATTCAATCTGACAGGGATTAAATGTCACTTTTTCCATTTCAAACACTGGTAACTCCCCTCCGGCTTTATCAATCCGCAGCACAATACCTTTGCCTTTTTTATTATTCTAGCCCTGCGCTACGGTACTCTACAAGTACAGCGCCCTAGGGCTGCGCTGGAGAGCCATAGTTAAAAGTGACTAGAGAGAATCTCACACCCAGACAAGAGCCTCCGATTTTGCAAATCATGTGTCATAAAACCTGACTCGCAGCGCACAAAGCACTCGACAATTACGCTGCCAAAGCCCGGGTAGCTATTATCTTAGCGAGAAACTGCTTGAACACCGGTATACTAGAACGATGAAAAGTTGTTTTTCGAAAATGTGGTCATTGGACAATTCCTACTATACTCACTGCACTCCTCCCGCATGCAAAGATCACAGATATGGATACTACTTATTATGAATTATCCTAGCTCAAAACGGTTCGTCCCATACGAGTAATCCTCTCCTTCCTCGATGCGATCCGATACGGCATCCTCAACAGCCACCCTCCGCCCACTATCACCACCCCAAAAGTGAATTTCATCTTTTTTAAAAAAAAGAATGCGATATCACATATCTTCAACGCCGACATCCTCAGACTTCCGCTACTGCCGTAATACTAACCGGACTCCGAACTCCGCAGGTCATATGGCAATTTTTGTGTTGATGCGCCCTGCATAGTCTTCATCCCATCCCTTATCATGACATAGCCATGCTCGAGCACAAAAAAAGACGGTTTCGTCCCAACTTTTTTTATTTCCTGGGGCTGGGCAACAGAGGGTCATATTTCCCTGAATAATCCAACCGGCAATCATCCTCTCCCTAAAAATCCCCATGGTAGGCGTCGCTACGCTCGCTCGACTTATTACTACTGTAAAAAAGCGGGGTCCTTGATACAGTTGTCTGCTCTACCGTTTCTTCAGTAACCCCATATCATTACTCTACAGGTATGATACTGGTATGCCTGTTCACTATACATCACAGTACTGACGCATGCACGCATCCCATAGATGGGTTAGCTAACCCGGAATTCGGAGGGATTCCCCGGTAAACACTTGACTTTCTCATCCTTAGATTAATAACTGTATTACTCCCTCTACGCTCTCGTAGTAAGTAGCCATCCATAATTAATTGTGGCCGAGCAGAGGTATGACGATAGGGCAGTAATACTGATAATAATCTTGGCATCTTTTTTTTTCATTTTCATTTCCTCTTTTCTTGCGAACACAAAAATATTTAGGAATGGGAGGAGGATCGAGGGTCCGTCATTGGTAATGCGTGATTGGAGTGGGCTGCTTACTGGGGCTGAAGAATGCCCTCATTATTATTGTTACAGAAGGGAAGGAAAAAGATTCAGAATAAACCGATTGCATTCACGATGCTTTACTTCCGGCTTTCTGAATCGGCATAACGATAACTTACTCTACTGCAGGATTGAAAAGTGCAAATGGAAGGTAGGAGGGTGTTATAAATTATGCCTCCAGGTAATAAGTTAACTTGCAAGAGCGAGAAAGCAGGAAACTGAAAGCGCAATGAATTAAAAAAAAAAAAGTAAAAGTAAAAAGATAATAAAAAAAAGGAATAAAAAAGCTAATAGCATTGCGATAAACTTTCTGCTCCTCTGAACAAGTGATCGATTGCATTAACTCACCCCATCCCCTTCATCCCCCCCGTGTTGGCTGACATTCAGGATCAGAAACTAGCTCTTCGAGCCATCGTGTTACCCTAGCAGAACCAAACTGGGAATTAGAGGAGGGGAAGCGAGCAAGCAAACAAGCGAAGGTGTAGAGGAAGATTAAGGTGAAGGTGAAGGTGTGCAGGTATAATAATATTATGACATTGTGGAAAATAAAGCGGGGCTTTTGCTCCCCCGCCCATATATCCCAAGCTACCCACGAACTGTGCCGTATCCACTTTTTTTTTTGCTAAATCCTTCAATTGTGTAAGGGCACAACTTCTGTATACAACCGCTAGGCTACCGCACAAAAACCCAAAGCACCCGATAAGCAACAAAAACAAGCGATAGGATAGCAACAAAAACTCTTGCAAAAAGGGATAATAGGAGAATTAAACCATTGGCAGAGACTATACCAACAAAAGCATTTATCAATTTTCCTCAACCCTCGGTAAACTTGGGGATTTCTACCTCAGCGATGAAACCCCTTATCCTCTCATTGACCCTGCTCTACACTATGCTTAATCTAGAGTAGCAGTGAAAAACATGTTCAATCTTCTCCCCAGCTCAGCCAGCATACTAGTATTCCTCGGCTTTGCACCTCTAGCCTGCATTCTTAGAAAGGTAACTCTTGCCCTCTCTCATCTGGTCTATCCTTCCAGCTAGGAATTTATGCTTGGCCATGAATGCCTAGCAGGGTCGATATGGTCCACACAAGCGCTCCCGGAATTTTTTCTTAACCAAGAACCGACAAACCACCTTCTAATGACCCCCCCCGAGTACTTGGTTACATTCCGGAGTGAAGACAAGCCCGAGGAGTGCTACGAGTCGGCATGACCACACCGTGCCCACCAACTTCAGGTATATTATATATTTTTTCCCAACATTTTTTCTTTTGTTATTGTGGAAACAGATACTGTGCTTTCTTAGGCACAAAGAACTCATCGCGGGAGATGTCATGTAAGATCACTCGGCTGACTCACCAACGATATCATCAGACGGCGCTTCTACGAGGGGATGCTCCGCGGTCTTTTTTTTTAGGCTCCACCACACCAAGCGGCGCTCTGTGAATACCGGCACTATCCCTCGGGCCCGAAACAGCGAAATCCGTTGCCGGACACGCTAAGGTTGTTCCGGAAAGACCTGAGTGCCGAGAGTATTCAAGCTGAAACTAGGTGCTGAGTCATTTAAGCACTAAAAGCCTGAAAAGCCCTATTTCCTGACCAAGTACAGGTAACTGTTGCCCAATCTGGCCTTAGCGTCCCTGGTAATGAGTTTTACTATTTTAGACTGCCTGAGGGACACTGCGACACCGGCGCTGGAGACGCAGTTATTATTATGATATATCCCAAAACTTAGTTGGTGGTTTGACCTCTAATCTGATATATCACCCAGCAGTTCCCGAGTGAGGGAGCAGGGCAGAAAAAGAAAAAAGTCAAGTAAATCCGGCATCATTAGAACAAATTAAGCACAATACTAGTTTTCCGGGTTGCATCATTCCATTAATCTAGCAGACAGCAACGATAACCTACCGATATCCTCAACTTTAGAACCCCCCCCCTCCCCAAAGCACACCCCAACTAGCATCGTATCCCTCCCTATCGTATCGTTATCCATGCCCAGGGTAGCAGGAAAAGTAGGAAGGGAAAAAAAGAAAAAAAAGTCAAAACGGAAGAAGTTTCCGTTAGCCAACCACGCCCTCAATGAAAATGACCTCGGGCCGTCGTACTGTCCTGCCCTCTTGTCTCAACGCCCGCCCCTCTTCCTCACGCCGAGTCCCGTGCAAACACTCATGTTCCTCCTGCCACTGTCCTCTGTGCGAATTTGGGCGCAAGGTCGAGTGATCCCTACTGGGAATCTTAGTGGCGTATTTACGATCCTCTGTGTCGGAAGAGGGAGGGAATGAAAGGAGGAGGGGGGGAGGTGATTGGTTGCTAGCTAGGGCTGACGAATCAGGTTTGTGAGGTTGATTTGGGAGCTGATTGAGACGGACGTACCGGTGGTATTACAGGTCTATCGGTAGTTTATTCAAGTGTCGGTACGGTAGTAGAAAGAATGCCGTATCATTTTGTCTGATATCCTACAAATACCGCAGCGCGGTTTATGCCGGAAGAGACTTTTTGATGGTGGAGTGCTTGTCTTGCTCTCCTAGCACGGTACGATCCGGTTCCCATGAAGCCAGCAACTACTCGAGTACGGTATCTCTGTCTATCCGGAGGCCTTGATGCCTTGGTGCTACGTTGCGGTACCACCATACCGGTACTAGTACTGTGCATACTAGTACGAGCACTTATGTCTAGCAAAAGTATCTGATACCGTATACGGCTCTTGTTACACAACCACCTAAACAGCGAAAAAAAAAGCTTGTCTAAAATCCAGACACTTTACGCTAGATAAAAGTGCCCGCAAAAACTCTTGTGATTGGTCATCTCTGTTAGTTTAGGATAGGTTTAGTTTGGTAAGTTAATAGATTTGTGTATATCAGTTAATGAGATCCAATACGCCCTAAAGGCCGATCTTATACCCTGACAGGAAAACACTAGCCCTTCTCAAGACATTTTGTCTCTGAACCCGGAGATTAGGGGCGTGCCGGAGATACTCGAGTCGCGAATTACAAAGAGTTTTTACGGATAGGCTTTTCGTAAATGGATGTACGGGGAGACTCCTATGGCGAGGAGACTGAGCACAACCCAATCTAGAATTCTCTGTGCGTTCGGCGATGCCAAGCTGCCTGCTTTCCTAAAAGGGAACCACATCAAATATTCTGATGGTGTTGCTTCCAGTTTATCACGCATATTCTCAACACAGGATTACAAAATTAGCACTATTGCGCTCAGTCTCCCCGCCATAGGAGTCTCCATCTCAGCACGCAAATACACGCCTAAACAGCTCGCCGGTCGAGATTACGGCTACGTCCTCCAAAAGAGAGCAGTTAATTAAGTTTCCACCTTTCAAGGATCGAACGACGATGGCATGTTTCACCTGATCGTGTGATGCACGTCGGAACTGCACTTTATTCCCATCTCTCCCTCTCTGTGGCGTCGTCGCTTCTCTACCGTTTCACTTCAGCCACCTATCACTTTTTACTTTTTTTCACTTTTTTACTTTTTTCACTTTTTCCTTTCCTTACTTTCCCAATTCAACGCTGCGATAAACGAGATCTCCACATAACTCAACCTATTCAGCCAAGAATAGTCTACTCGAGTACAATACCGTATAAGTGTAGTGCCGCATGATGATAACGATAAATTGTGATAGAGTCACCGACCTAAACGCAACCCTAGTAACAACATCAAGCATTCAATTACAAAAGTAGGACTACCGATACCCGCGCATACACTAACTACATTCGCGTCGTACGAGTACGGATTTGCAGAAGATCAGATCATTCAGATCCTTAGATAGGATTACGAAAGCAAGATTTTCGATCTCCTTCCCCCTCCACCATCCAACCCCGCTGAAGATCTTTAGAACCGGACCGGACGAGTCATGCGATGAAAATCCTTGCTAAATACTAACTTAATTATCTCGGTCAGTTCAAAAGTAGTAGAGCACCCATCCTCGGACCCTCGGGGGGATCTTTTTTTTTCTTTTTGTTTTTCTCTTATTTTATCATTTTGTTACCGTTATTGAGGGGCATATCGGTTTTTGGAAGGAGGTACCGTATCGGAAAAGTGGGGTACTGCACTCGAGTACGAGTATTGTGCCCGATCAGTGCAAATCCCGAATGTCAGTTTCTGGGATCTACACCACTACAGTATCTCAGCTCTCGGGGGGATATTTCTGGGATACCGGTATCGTAGTAGCCTCGGTGTGGCGTTCCTCGTGTGCAGCGCGGAGCTAAAGCAAAGTTCCCAAACGTGCGCTTCCTGTTTTCTATTTGTTGGTTTATACACAAGTGCTCAGCCAAAAAAGTCTAGAAAAAAGAGAGAGAGGGGGGGTGGAACACTCTAAACGAACGAGTTTGTATAAGGAGCCCGCAGGCCACACATTACACTGCATAAATACAGTGACACTACATACCCCAATGTCCAATGCAAAGCGCAGAACTCTACCTCGGAGCAGGAGTGCATTAAAACTTTATTTTAAGGAAGCATCAGAACCAGCTGAAGGCGGAGTCGCACACAAGTGCGCGACCGGTGACAGCCAAATCGGTTCCCCTATGTCTGAATAGGAAACTTTCTCCTCGCTTCTTCTACAGCACCTTACCATCTATCGGCGATGCCATATGAGCTCAGCACCGTACTATAAGGCACAATCTATCAAACACCGGCTGAAATGGATGAAAGCTGTGGTAATTACGTTGGCAATAACTCGTTATAAGTGCAAGAGTAATCATCAATACTCACTCGAAACCGGCGGTCTTTGAGATTGCGGATTGGATCATGAAAGGAGGGGACAGGGCGATTGATGCTCCCGAATGTTTCCAGAACATCTATTGGCTGGACTGAGAGTCCCGAATTAGCTGAAGTGAATTTTTCCGCGAGGTCCAGGGATGTGTGAGAGTGTTCCGCCACAATGTGAACATTACCGGTGCTGGAACTAATGTATGAACATAATACCGGTTTGTACCATGTCTTAGAATCTGGCTTCCCTCATTTGTAGCTGACTAGAAATAGAGAAACCTAAGTGATGCTTTCCCATCACGTTTTTGGAGTTTCTGGGGGGGGATTTGTCTTGGTGTGCACACTGTTTTGTCTCTGGGTTGGATTATTATTGGTCGGGGGCTGGATGGGTGGACGAAAGGGTGGGCTCTCCAGGCAATCCAAGACCCAATTCATCCGCTTTCTGATGCATTTGGGTGGGAAAGTGCTTGTGATGGGAGTGGCTTATTTTCTTGTAGACGCTCTTGCCCTCGAGTTGAGTAATCGGCGAAGGTGAGGAGGGGGTTGGCGCATATGAATTGCATATCGCTGCAAGCGAGAAATGAAAAAGAAAAAAAACAAAGAAAGAGAGGAAAAAAAGCTTTGAATTCAGGTTGGCGGTGTAAGAAGCGGCGACGAAAGGAAGTGTAAACTGATACTGAAAGGGCATGAAGGGCCTATCCCCTCTAATTTGTTCAATTTCTAAAGCATCTAGCCCCTTTTGCCTTATCTCTCCTATTAAAGTATCACACGTAGAATAAGCTCCAAGATAGTAATCACCCGACCCTATCCTGGGGCTCGTGGAAAGCTGATCCCTCAGGCCGAGGAGGTATTTGGGTGATAAAAGTGATAGTCTTTTTGTTCAGTATGTCTCCTGCAGTTCCACTGATGAGCTGCTGAAGTAAAAAGATTAGTGTGACTAAGCTCTAACCTTCCGTTCGCGGAAGCAAGATAGACGCAATCGGTAGACCGAGAAGTAGATATAAACTCCTAGGAGGCCCAGAAGGAAAAAGGAGTACTCAGCCCCGGAGATCCTGTTACTACTAGAAAATCCCTCATGATAATTATACTTTCATTATTCTAGGCTATATTGGTCTAATTTTCTCATATGGTGTGTCTCTACAGTCGGTTGAGGTGGTGGCCATTTCCAGCCCACCCTAGCTCACCGAGAGTGCTTCCATCGAGCCAGAGGGGTGACCGATCCGAAGGGCTGAAGCAAAAGCTTTATAGTTATCTGACGTGCACGGTCAAACCCTAGCGTCGCAAATCGATAACAGACGACTCTCTATTAACATGGCTTTCTATAAGGAGAGATGCGTATATTTAATCAAATTGTGATTTTGTTTTGCAGTAATACAAGGTCTGTGGGAAGGGAAACTATTTCAGAATCATGGAAAGTCACTCGATTAGTTCCCATCCACCCGAAATAGCACGATTCTATGTGAAAAACAAGAATGGCAGTATTTTCAGTGAGTTTTCCATGTATGATAGATACAAGTATCCAATCAGCCCCGCTAGGGAAAGGCTGTCCTTATCCTTATGCGACATTGCCCTATCACACTTTGTATGAAATGGAGGAAGAATTCTTTGGTGAACGAGTGGTGTAGAAGCAAAATACAACAAGAGCTGAAGAGGGTCTAGGGGCAAAGGACTGGACACGGCTAATGAGGAACTTCGGGGGCCCTGATGGAATTTTCAAAGTGCCCAACAGGATGGGGGGGGTCACTTTAGCCCCGAACAGTCCCCCCTATCAATAGTTCCGTGGAGAGCTAGCTAGTGATCACTTGCTCTCACCCCGGAATGCCCTTAAGCCCTCTTGTAGATATGGGATTTACTCAGTCTGTTAGGATAGCCAGCAAGGGCGGTTCTCAGGCAGAAAACGTGGGATGGGATGCCCGAATTGGCATACCAGGCTGAAGTCTCTAAAAAGCTAATCGCTCTCACTATAGCTAGCGGAAATTCTTCGAGTGTCTTGAGACTGGCTGAGGCACGACCCCGCTTTTCACCTCCCACCTCTCGTCTCATCTCCCCCAAAGATGCAGAACGACCATAGCGCGCCAGTAGCGTAAGGAGCGAGGATTATGTGATAAACTCCACTAAAATTGCTAAAGTTTCCAGATTTGCTATTTTCTCTCCTGAGGCATTGGGGCCAATAATGGAGGACTTAACGAAGATACTCTAAAAGACGGCAAGCATATTTTCACATTATGCCATACTCACAATATTTCAGTTACTAAACCCCCGAAAACATGCTGTGTTAAGATGGCTGTTACACTTCCGATAGGGAAGGTGGGATTAAACCAATTTCGAGGCTGGTAAGTTAAGGTACGATTAAAAAAGCATCTGCCAAAACATTTAACTTGGAACAAGAAATCTCAGCACGAAATTGCAACTTGTGCTATAGAGATTTAGCTGTGCTTGAAGCGGTTCTTATCATAGTAATATTGAATACATCAAACCTGGCTACTGCACATTACTTAACGGCACCATAAGTCACTCGCTGTGCGTGAAATACCCTCCGCCCGGACTAAAATCTCCACCTGAGCTCGAAAAAGGGGAGGACGAGAGCTAAAAAACAGTGCCCTACTTGTCGACTAACCGAGCCAGTGTTCTATCTATCCAGGCAGTCTAACAGGATCAAAGCCCCTCTACATATCGTCCTCTGGCCCTAACGGGTCCCCCTCACGCTCGGCCTTTGCGGTCTCGGGATAGCTCCTCGAACGAGCAGGGTCAGTGTACCTCATGGGATATGCTGCGCGGAAGGTTCGCCCAAGAGAATGGGGCCTCTGCCCCCTTGTGTATGGGGGGACTGAAGGGGGGCTGCCGGCGGAAGTGATGGGTGTTTGGTCTGGGCTGACAAGTTTCCTGGACTTTCCTTCAGGGCCTTCACTTCCTCCGCTATTACCAGCCGCTCCATCAATAGGCATTAAGTCGAGGCCTGTGCGCTCCCTAGGCTCTCCTCTCGGGGCTTCGTTTCCTCCACCTCTATCAACCACACTATCAATAGCCACCAAGCCAGGGCTCGCACGTTTCCACGGCATTTCTCTAGGGTTCCCACTTCCTCCACTATCTGCACACCCTTTATGGCCTCCACCTGCCCCACCTCCACTACCACCTCCTTTCCCATCGCCATTCATATAGTCAAACCAAGCATCCTCAGCAACCTTCCTACCCCAACACTTCTCCAATGCATCCCAAACCTTGGTGCAATCTCCGGCACCTTTAAAAATCGGGCTCGGCGTATCGAGCTCCCTGGAAGCCTTGACAATTTTCCAATGCCTTAGAATTGCTCCGGCCGTAACCTCATTCTGGAGAGCAGCGTACGCTGTAAACTCAGACGACGACGCGGGGGACATAGGGGTCGACATGGAAAATGCGAAAGTGTGGGTACTAGAACAAATCTTTGAAGGGAGGTTCTGCACAATCCGATTGGCATAGGAGGCGTCCTCAGGGGCAATTCTGGGGAAGTGGGTCAAGTATTCGGAGTTGGCGAGGGCGTTGATTGTTACTGCAGCTTTTTGGAGAGGGGTGCGAGAGAGATAAAGTTTGGTTGGGGCGCTGGGGTTGGCAATTGTTTTTCCCCCATTTTATTCTTTTGGTACGAAATTGCTAGTTGTGATTAGCGGTTTAGCGATAAAACAAGAGGGGTCGGGAAGTCCTCTGGGCCCTCGCGAAGCTTCTCTTCGTGCGTGTGTTGTGAGAAGAGGCAAGAGGAAAAGAAGGAAAGATATGGGAAGAAAAAGCTGGCTGAAGAACATACTTAAAAGTTAGACAGGGTATAAGAAAATCCGAGTGATGGTCGGTGAAAAGGTCTAGGTTGTTGCGGGACACCCTCTAGATGTTCGTCCCAAAGCCTTTCTTTTCTGGTACAAGTCAGGAAAGATATCCATACGTAAAACCTCGGCGATGGCTGGAAGAGAAAATTCTGTGCTTTTTCTATATTTGGATGGGTACGAATTTTATATCCAGTCGATTCGATACGAGCCTTTACACACGAGCCTTTATACACCTCCGACGTTGAAGTTTTATTTTAAGGTTCACCGTTTTTGTGTTATACTATTGGGAGGTTGGTAGTGCACCTTAAGTTCTAGTGAGCATTTGTTACTCAAGAGTATTTTAAGAGCGAGATATTGTGCTAGATGACACTCGATAACATGGAAGAAAGAGGTTTACTACCTACACCGCCCGTTTGTAAAACAGCAAGAGGGACCCTTTCCTTCCCTTACTAACGAAATGTAATATTCAAAGAAAAAAAATCCGCGATGTATTACGCACAAAGTTCGAGGTACCATTCTCGGCGCTTGAGTGAAAGAGAAAGCGAAACAAGGGGGAGAAGAAAATAGAAAACACACTAAACCAGCCCCGCAACGTTCACATAATACGCTCTCATAATGCCCCCAAGTGGGGATAAGGCGATAGAAGTGAAGCCATCACACATGCTACGCAATGGAATCACCAAGCCCGATCCTGGCTCGGTCCTGCGGCACCTTTCAAAAACCCATCGACAAAGGTCGCCATCTCGTCCACTTTCCAGTCGTGATGTATTTCTTCCGCTAACGCCATCAACCGCTCATCTCCAAGCACCTCGGTAGCGCTAGATACCAACTGTGCCAATCGTGATAAGCTCGCAGCAAAGTTAACAGCCTCCGTCCTAACGCGACTAGAATCTGAGGATGCGGAAAGGGGTGTAGGAGGCGGTGGAGCGGTCCGCGTGTTTGTGTTTGGTGACCGTGGGGGAGATGGCGATGGCTGTGATGATGGTGATGATAACGGCGATGACGAATGCTGCTGCCGTATAGCTTGTTTTGAGCTAGCGCTAGAGGGAGCGCGATCGGGTGAATGCTCAGTCTTCCTACGCGACTGAGGAGGCTGAGGGCACTTTAGTTACTGGGTCGGCTGAGAAGAGAAGCAAGAAAGTAAAGGACAGAACTCACGTCTCCAGTGTTCCTAGATTTTCGCTTCCGCTTCCCCCCCCCCTGACGGGCTCGTGAGGGGGCCCGGCGCTGGCGACATGCGGTACATGTCCTTAGCGACTCGCTCGTCCCTGGTTTAACGTAGTCCTCCACCGGTCTCCCACGCTGACATTGAGTACAGATTTTTGTGTCAGAAGGTTGTGCGGGAGGTGGCGCGCTGCCTGATGGTGTGACGATGATTGTAGCCATGTCAGTGGTTGTAGTTGTGATCGGTGGTATCGATGGTGTTGTCTGTGTTAACGTCGTTGGTGTTGGTGGTTGGTTAGGCGACGGTGGTCCGGTTGATTACCGATTCTGGAAGATTTATGCACAATGCCCGATGCAGAGAGGTAAACTTGTGGCCGAACACAGGCAGTCCTTCTCTTTATTATAGGTTTTAGCATCCCAACGAGGGTTTTTTTTTTTTTTTTTTTTGAGAGGTCCTAATACAGGTCTAAACTGAAACTGTTTGCTTCATTTGGTTGGGTCGTTTTGGGCCAACTTTAGCCCCAACCAGGGCAGAAAGCGCAGGTGACTTACAATACGTCAACGGTCAACTTTCTTTGCAATCCGGAGGATCCAGTCTAACAACAATCAGAAAAGAGACACTTGTACCGGTATCAGAAGTGACGGAGAATAGTACTCGAACAGTAGCAGTAGTACAAGTATACTACTGAAACCCCATGAGCCCTAGTTCCCGAGACCCCAAAGGCATAATCCTCTAACGATCTACAGCAGACTATCTACCTAAATTGTACCGTACAGTACTATTGTAGAGGAAAAAGGATGTGCTGTACTGTACAGTATTTTCCACCAGTGCACTTCCCTGCTTGATGAGATTGTAATAGTACGTGCTCTGGCCGCCTTCCAACAACGCTGAGGACCTGAGAACCAGACGGAGCACAAGGAAGGAGAAGCTGAAAGGAGAAAAAGCCAACTCTCAAGACCTCTCGGGGGTTTTGAGAGAAGGCATAAACTATTCGGCACTGTCAACGAACCTGACAACCTTCCAATGTAGAATTTTATCGGTCAAGTTCAAGAGGCCAGATCCCCGCAAACTTGTGCTAGAAATAATAGCACCTACACGGGTTCCGGACCCACCGCGCTCCAGCAAATTGTGAAAATCGACCCAAACATGGGCTAACAATCACCCCCTAGTGGCCATTGTGAAGACGCCCAAAAATTGTGTAGCCCCGTGACCCGTGATTCTCTCTGAATTGCCTCAGCAGCACCATGGCGATACTTGAGTTGTCTCTGATGTTGGATCTTATGTTGGGCGGCTCTAGTTGTAGTTATGTATCGTATTACAGGGCTCCAATCTGCCCCATACTGTGTCAGATGGCGTTTCTCAGGTGACACGAGATGAGTACTAGTATCGTGTTACCGTCTGGTGTGATCTAGCTAAGCTTTAGTTAAGGTAAACCTTTTAAATACCATGCACTTAGCGGCAAACCTTTCGGATACCATCGCCCGGAAAATGTGCCATCGAAAAAAGTGAAACATTTGCAAAGAATTACTTCACATTTGACCCATTATAAAATGGCAAAGAAAAATTCAAAAAATATGCTGAAAAAAGGAAGAATAAACCTAATTAATGGCTAGATCTTTAAACTTTCTTACGGTCAGAAAGGATTTCTTTGGGTGAACCTGTCCTCACTTAAAAGTAGTGTGTTTTGGGTAGTAATTTATGCCAAGAATTCTAAGAAAGTCACTAAAAACCCCACCCTAGGTCTCAGTTTATCATTAAAAATTATGGAAAAAATTGGAAAATATCTAGAAGCTTTTGGTTATTTTCTTTTAATTTCTTTCAATTTTTTCAAAAATTATTTGGGTTATTTAAAAATTAAAGAAACTGCTGACACTCTAGGAATAGTTTACTTTTTGTTGCAATGTGAAACCTTTTGGATGGTATGTCTCTGCCAAGGATGGTATCCGAAAGGTATGCACAAGAATGCATGGTATTTAAAAGGGTTTCTCTTTGGTTAAGGTTTTCCTAAAATGTGGGACCTCAAGTGAATCCTTGCCATTCCCGAACTTTCAGCCAAGTGGCGGTAACGTTCAATATTATCAAGAAGCCGCCCAGTATGGCTATGTAACACGCTTACCAAAACACATTTCCCGTAGCTTAAATAAAAGCCAGTATCATACAGTATGCGTAATTCAAACACCTAGTAGATCGAGCCGGCTGGTAACCACATGCCTTGTCCATTCCCCGGACAGCCACTCCCTGCCAGACCAGAGCATTCCAAAAGGGAGATCTACCTCTCACGAACAGATCCCGTCCGAAAACCCTTCTTACTACTCAAGCGTGAGGTTACTCCTCAAAGACCGCATTTCAAACAATGTCTCAGCTAAACTATTTCCCAGTGAAAGAACGGGGATTAATACACTCCGCATATCCCCCATGGCGCAGGGTTTCTCAGCTTCTCGCGGGCCTAGGGGATGCCTTCCTGTTGTTGGAATAGTCACTTCGTTTCACGGGACCGCCGCTCTGCCTTGAACGGTCCTTTCCACATCTAAAGATCTTGACGAACATCGGGCTGATCGGTGCGTTGCCTATAATCACTCCAACGCACTGCTCACAGGCCAACTAGTGCGTCATTTTGATTGAGGAGTACTACCGGTAGTACGTGTCATTGAAGACGAGGGCTGATCAGAGGGTGGATGAGATGGCGGCGCTGGGGTGCCCATCCCAAAAAGAATTGTGACAGATCTTTACGTGGAGAGGCAGGTCTGATTTCACGAATAATGGGATAAGGATTGAAAAAAGTAAATAGAGTACTAGCGCCGACGTCCAGGATCATAGTATGGTTTGCGAAACCTTGAGTGTAGTGTCCTATTTTATGTTAAGATCCTGTCTGGGGAAAAGGGGACCATAGTCGTCCCCCGATCCGTGGTGTTATGGATGCGAACGGGATTGCTAACCAAGCTCCTACTCCACCACCATAACCCTCAGCGTTTTCACTGTTACCGCTGCAGCCTTTGAATGATGTTGGCGGATAAGCGTCTAGTCAATAGTAGTAGCGGCAGCGTGGGCGGACACCATCATTAGCTACAGAGGGATGTTCTACCGCGGCTGCCACGAATGGCAAGCAGTCGGAGTCGAGTGACTAAGGGAACAATTTTCACCAGCCGCAACGCCATATTTAGCAAAGATATCTGCAAAGCTAAGTTCAATAGAGAGATGGAGTTCTAGTTCCTCTCGTCAATAAAGTGGCCTTTTTTTCTGCAGAGGTTGCCACCATCACAACCACTCCTATTATCCCCTGCCATTGGCCATTACGTTTAGCTTTTGTTGAGTGTGATAGATTGTGATTTGATGCAGGATCGCACGGATATTCAGCGAGGCTAGTAGGAATCTGGATATGTATGTATATGTCTTCTGGGAAGATGCTTCCTGATCTTATCCTGAATGTACGGTCTTCCAATTACAAATATTCGAGTGCCGGGGGACCTTTTGAAGGCCTTGGTTTTGCGAATTGGGAAGCTTAGCTCGGGATTCCTCCACACATTCATCTGGAGCGTTGAAGATACTTCCTCCGGAGAGGTAGCTACCCTATCTTCACAATATCAGAAAGTCGCGGTCCCCACCCCCCAATAACCTATTTCTGGTCCTCAGAAGCTTGTGCAATTTCCCCTGATGCCTCTCCCGGCGTGGCCATAACCTAATTGAGCCCGGTCCCCAACATATTCATCAATGATTTCTCTTTTTCGGGCGGCGAAGTCAGAGTAAAAACACGCAACCCCCATATTATCTCCTCTAGCCCGATGGCACAAGCTAGAAATCACCAATTAGCCGACATCACGACTGATCAGCACTTCCCCTCTTCCTTCCGTTCCTCAAGGTTCGTCCCTATTGCCAAATATATGTCTTGTCCATCCTCGAATCTCCACAGAAAAACAAAACTTGCCCTCGGATTCGCCTCCTCCACTGCTTGTACCCGCCCACCAGCTTGCAAACTCCTCTGTTTGTAAGAGCTATTCTCTTACGTTTTCAACTCGACCGTCTTAAACGCCCTAGTCTAGTAGCCTGGGCTCTAATGGCGGCAATCAGGTAAGAAAACGGGGCCGATCATCGGATATGTGCAGTTGTTCCGCACGCTACCGCCGATGTTCAAAGAGTTGATATTATTATTGAAAAGTAGAGAAATTTTCAGTTTTTCGCCCTTAGGTTTGCAAACAGTGGGCGATGGAGCCTGGGACCCAGGGGAACCTCGGCGTTGTCCAATCCATCTCCCCCGAATTTGTTCCCACAAACCCTCTTTGCCTGCCCTATCTGTAGTAAGTGCCTTCTCTAAGTTCTGTCCTGCGGAATAGCACAAATACTGAGCTACGATAGACGAAAACCCTAGCTCACCTCCGGTAGAATCAGCAAGCATAGTATATATACAAGCTCATCAAGCATTATGAATTAATCCACCGAAAACCCCACATACTACCAAACTTTAAGCAGCAGCACATTCCTTCGTGGTGTCGGTACACGCTTGGAAGCTCTTCACTCAACCTTGTACTAAGCTCTGTGGATTTGAAGGTCCTGCTATTGATATCTAATGAGGCCGCCAAGTACAGTAGTTGTACGGTGCTACGTAGTACGGTATACAGCTGGTTCCTGCCCCTACCGTAAATTGCCCCCCCCCCCCCCAACAATAGAGAGGTTCATCAAAACTAAATACCGTTAGTCGATGAATCTCAGGGGTGATTCAGTCATTGAATATGCCAATGAACAGTCTCCTATCAGGAATTAGGATATTCTAGGATCTAAGATTCACCACTCAACTAACTAAGACTACAGAGTAAATTTCCGGTGACAGTCTCTGTATTCTGTACCTTAAAACATAAACAAAACGCCTCCGATATTATAGTAGGTGCAAAGAAAAAAGAAAGAAAAAAGCCTCGACTCTTGCTCCAGCCTGCTCAAAGAAGCTGCCACGGTTGACCGCTATTATCTCCAAGTAGGTGACTTGTCACCACTGTTTCCTTTCATGTTTCGTAATGCAATCACAGATAGTCACTCGGCTATTTTTAGTGTTCGAATGCTGATTTTACAGTAACTGCAATACGATATAATATGATACAGCACTGTGTCTTGCTGTGAACATACCGGAGGGAGCTAGCCAGGTCGATGTGAAAAAATATCTCTGATCTCAATGGAGATGCAGGGGGGGAGGGGAGGGGGACTGCCCCTCACCCATAGAAGTGGAAGAGAATCCCCGATTGAGGCTTTTAAATATGCAATTCGCTTCCGGCATTGCTGATAAGGGCCTCGTGGACCTAATTTGGCTCTTCAGTAGTACCCCCCTGCACACAATCCTCCCCATGCACTGCTAAAGCCTTATGCCTTTTATCTAACTATAATCTAATCTGCGGGCCTGCGTCAAAAATCCTATTGCTATAAGGAAACTTAAATTACGAGCACTCTGTGCAACATGAACTCGTGTGGTAAAAGATGCTATTCGTAGGGATCTGAATTTATAGTTCAGGATACCCTTTTCCCGTATAGTACCTTACGGCTGTCAGTTGCGGCACCGTATCGGCTGGCTGCAACGTGCGAAATTACTCCAACATTAATGCTCCGAGCACGGCGAGGGTTTCCTGCCTGCCTCGGGAGATCATATGGGTTCGTGACGCCCCAGTTGGACATGAACAGAATGCTACAAGAAGAAGAAGAAAAACTTGTAACAGGCAAAAGGAGACTCGTGGAGGATGGAATATACGTACTTGCCGTAAGTCGATATTGCTCAGCATCGTGGTCCTTTCAATCACTCTTGTCACATTATGGTAGAATACAGGATGTACTCGGAGAACTCGCAATTTGTTGAAAATTACTTGCGGCTGGGCATGCTCTGGTTGGAGTTTCTTTGGTGAAGCTGTGGGAAGCAGGAGTCCGGAGCCCTGAATGCGGGAGAATCACGTGAGCTCCGTGGTGAGCGGGAGGCTTTATGCTGGAGTTCTTTTGTTAGGGGACCATTGCATAGAACTTGTTTTTTCTTATCATGGAAGTATGCAAGAGAACTGGTACATGCGCGGAGGAAAATTGATATGTGTGGTGACCCCTGGAAGGGCAAGGGTGATTTCATTATGTTTCATATATACTCCTGTCCTTACCTTTAGTTTGGAGAGTGGTGGACATCAGAAAACTAAGTTGCAAGCTATCTATACCCCCTGCGATTCGGTACCGTATTTGATCGTGGGCAATATTATTTACCTAGTTAGACTGTAGGTAGGGATATCGAGCGTTTAGGCTCGCACTGGGGACCAAAAAAAGCTGAGATCACAACAACAATTGTTGAGCCCAGTCCATAAAAGCAACTGCCGTATCGTATTCCGGAGACCAGGCGGAGTGTGGAGGATTGGAAGGAGCATACTGGAATAGGTCGGGTACCGCTCTCCGGAATTGCGCGCCATATAGGTGATGGATATTTGAGACGATGAAGAAGGGTTTGGCTGCGCAGCAGGGTTTTGGAGTTTATACAATAATCGTCCTCAATGGTCCAGACTAAAAAGTGCGAACAGAGCACCCACTTTGAAGCTCCGGCCTGGAGGGCACTCCCGAGAAGCAGGATCTCTATTAAACAAAAATGATGGGAGGCTATGGATGACATAGTAGTAGACGATAAAAAGAGAATTCACACGGAACTTACGCACTTCGCTCACGCTCTTGTTCTCCGCTACCTAAAAAAAAAACTAACGGTAGAGACAGGTGTATAAGTAAAGCATAAGTAGCACGTCTTGATCCTTCCATTGACCACCACAGCTATCCCTCTATTTCCCTCCATGCCCTTGTTCCTCCGTGCACTCCCATGATAACAAAGGAAAGACATGTCGGTCTAATCTCTTTCGTAAACTGTGAAACAACCTATCTCACTCTCCTGAGCCATCTGCAATGCCTCTAAAAAATCTTTCAGGCTCTCCCGCATATTCCACAGTTAACTATATCCTTCTAACATTAAACTATGTTCATAGTGGAAATTAGTCACTATACTATGCCTTACTCAGTTAATCGCTAGCTGCAACGCCGCTTTGCATGGGTCTCAGAAATACTTGCACTGTATATTTTTTCCCCTAACATCCAAACACCCATCGTGTTCACACCCTAGAGAGGAGTGAAGGGGGGGTGATAGATGCGTGCATTCCCATTGCGTATTTCCTTCCACAGAAAAAAAAAAGAAATTTTAACCAGTTTCTATGGTGGGCTGACTCGGGAGGAAAGGTGAGACGGTGATTACGAGGGGTGGTGTTTAGGAGAAGGCTAGTTGGGGGTAAGAGGGGGGAGCTAGTATCGGGGACAAACACGTTTATGGAGCAATTACGGTCTTTGCGGGGGTGGCGCAGAGGTTATTAGTACGTGCCCGAAGGCGGTAAAGAGGGCGATGCCTCCCCAGGTTTAGGCAGTGCTGTGGGGAGTAGATATTGGATGTTGTAGTAGAGCAATCACTCTCACGTGGCCGTTTTCGGTAGCCCAGCACAGGGGTGTTCGACACTAGCCATCTGGTTTGTCGGGGCTGACCTCGTCTCTTCTTAGTAGTAATTTTTACAACGCCCTCGTGTCCATTGTATGCGGCCAATAAGAGTGGTGTTTGGCCATCCTTATCTGAATTGTTGGGGTTGACGTCGTCTCTTCCGAGTAGGATTTTCACAACTACTCCATGCCCATTGAAAGCAGCCCACCAGAGTGGGGTTCGGCCACCCTCATCCGGTTCGTCGGGATTGACTTCGTCCGGTCCGAGTAGTATTTTCACAGTTTCCTCGTACCCACAGAAATCAGCCAGATAGAGTGGCGTTAGGCCGCACTTACTTGGCCTGTCGGGGCGGGTGTCCTCCCGTCCGAGTAGTAATTTAACCGCTGCCTCGCGCCTACTGCGGAGAGCATGCAAGAGCGGCACTTGGCCGTCCCCATCCGGCTTGTCGGGGTCGAGGCTGTCCCGTCCGAGTGGCATTTTTATAACTCCCTCACGTCCAGTGAAACTAGCCTGCAACAGTGGTGTTCGGCCATACTTGTCTGACTTGTCTGGATCGATGTCATCCCGCCCGAGCAGCACCTCCACCACTCTCTCACGTCCATACCAAGCAGCACAACAGAGTGGTGTTTTGCCGTCCTTATCTGGTTTGTCGGGGTCAACGTCGTCCAGCCCGAGTAGTATTTTGACCACTCCCTCATTCCCACTGCCGCCCGCCCGTCAGAGTGGTGTTTGGCCATCCTTCTCTGGCACGCCGGGGTCGATGTCGCCTCGTCCGAGTAGCATTTTCATAATTCCCTCATGCCCCTTGCTGGCGGCTCGCTAAAGCGGTGTTTCGCCGTCTTCACCTGGCTTGTCGGGGTCGATGTCGTCTCGTTCGAGCAGCATTTCCACAATTCCTTCGTTCCCATTCCAAACAGCCTGCAGGAGAGGCGCTTCGCCGTCCTCATCTACTTTGTTAAGGTTGACATCGTCTCGTCCAAGTAGCATTTTCACCACTTCCTCATGCCCATTCCAAGCAGCCTGCAACAGTGGTGTTTGGGCGTA